>CAUYQV010140590.1:0-40420 GCA_963574575.1 Galagoides demidoff
CTCCTGCACACCTTTCAACTCCACAGGAAGAAATGTTTCTGAATTCTAAGCACACAGTCCCTCCATCTTGACAAATAGTTTACTACTTGGCATAGAGCAGACAGAGAGGCACAAACTCCAGTTTGGTGTTTCAGGACTGTCTGAGGTGAGACCCATTCTTTCTAGCCAGAGAACTTGAGGGACTTGTAGAATACAGTCAGATTTCTACCCATTTGCAGCGTCTCATCTAATGAATGTGTGTGTTTGAATTTATGGCAAGCACTGAGGACCCTGCCACAGCCACACCGAAGTGCATTATGAAATTCAATAGGTTTTTAATTGTTTCTTACCAATTACAGAAATCTCTTCTTAACTGTGAGGTCTAGGTGTTCATATCCTCACTTGAGTAAACCTAATGTGACCACTGCCTTTGTCCTTTTGGTTTCCTATCTTTATTCCAAACCTTTGAGGTCCCAACACCTTTTCCTATTAGCAACAACTCTCAGAAATGGACCTTCTTCAGGCAGGGTGACACAACTTCTTCTTCTTATTCTTTTTTTTTGAGACAGAGTCTCACTATGTTGCTCTCAGTAGAGTGCTGTGGTGTCATAGTTCATAGCAACCTCCAACTCTTGGGCTCAAGTGATTCTCTTGCCTCAGCCTCCCAAGTAGCTGGGACTACAGGCACCCACTACAATGCCTGGCTATTTTTTTTAAGAGATGGGGTCTTGCTTTTGCTGAGGTTGGTCTCAAACCTCTGAGCTCAGGACAATCCACCTGCCTGGTCTCCCAGCTTGCTAGGATTACAGGCATGAGCCACTGCACTGGGCCACAGCTTCTTCATTGTGATTGTGAAAAGAGGGTTTATCTAATGCAGTCAGTGCCGCTGGCATGGGCTCTGATAGCTCTCAAGCCTTGTGGGCTCAAATCCCAGATCTCTCCCCACGCCCACCTGGCTTGTTTCATGACCTTGAGCCAATAATCTCTCTGTACTTCTTTTCTTGTCTGTGAAATGCCAATAGCAAAGTGCCAATATGGACAATGTGGAGGGTTATTGTGAGCATTTATTATGTCAATACATGAGCCTGGCACATTATAAGTGTTGAATGTCAGCTCCTGTTAATTTCTAATGCTCTTTCTGTGTTTCTTCTTCCTCTTTTTTTTTAGAGAGAGTCTCAGTCTGTCATAGCTTGCAGCAACCTCAAACTCTTAGGCTCAAGTGCTTCTCCTGCCTCAGCCTCCTGAGTAGGTGGGACTACAGGTGCCCACCACTATGCCCGGCTAGTTTTTCTATTGTTAGTAGAGATGGGGTTTCACTTTTGCTCATGCTGGCCTCAAGCTCCTGAGCTCAAGTGATCCCCCTGCCTTGGCCTCCTAGAGTGCTGGGATTACAGGCATGAGCCAACCACTGGGCCTTCTTCTTTCTCTTTACTCATAACTATTCACTTTGACATTTCTAATTCCAGTCAATGAAAGATTCCTCCAGGGTTCTTACCGAGCACCTGTGGCCTCCCCTCCCCAATTTTGGACACACAACCCAGGCCACTTTCCTTAGCATGATTTCCCATTCCGCATCCTCCAGATGCCTACAGATCTTTTGTGTCCTTTTGGAAATCTTCAGATTCCTTGTAGCTCTTGGCATTTTGTACACATACCCTATAGTAATTCAACATCTATTGTCTACCAGACTGGCTGCCTAGGGAGGCAGGAGTGTTTTTAGGAGAAAGAGTGCCAGGCTAGGGACACAGGGATAGGACTCTGATGGCTCTACCTCAGCTCTTCATACCACATGAGCATGACCTCTCTCAGGTCTATTCCCTGCGGCAGGAACATCTTTATGGTTCCACATAACTGTAGTGGTCCATGGTTTTGAATCCACCACTCACTGAGCTCCTGGTATGGGCTAGGGTTTGTGATAGCAAGTTTTTCTATATTCATGCAACACATTGCAATTGAGCAAATATCACTGGCTGTTCTTTGTCCTACGTGGTGGGATACAAGGGATATGGAGACATCCCTCTGGAGCAGATACAGAGAAGTATTACAGCATCTCTTGGAGGTAGGTCCCAATCCTTCTTTTTTTGCAGATTTAGACTTGATAAGGGAACTGCTTACTGTCAACAGCCAGTCACCGGAGGTTGATCATGTGAACCCAGGTGTGACTGATGCCAAGGTTACCTCACTCTGCACCCAACACTCCTAGACAGGGGTGAGTCTGAATCCTTCTCCAATAGGATCTGCCTCAGCAAATGAGATGTGGAGGAGATAAGTCAGAGTTACCTGGATAATATGCGACTCTGGCATCTGTCCTGGTGTTAGCTGAGGCCTATAATGAGGGGCGGGGGAGACCAGAGCAGGAGGAAGAAGGCGCTGTGGGTGGGAGAGGCACATGTGTCTATGTATCTTTCCTTGTGCCTCCTGTTCCTTGTTTGGACAGGGACAATTTCCCTCCCATGGATCCCTTTCCACTCTACTCACACTTGTGGGGCTGTCTGTGAGCTAAGACCCTCTGCCCAGCCATCTGTTTTGTACTCACCATTGCTGTCGTTGTAAAAGGCCATGATGTCTTCCAGGGTGTCCATGAAGATGGCCTCTCTGGCCTGCTGAAGCTGGCTTTCCTCCTCCCAATTCTCCATTTCTTCTATGTCTTTCCATGGTCCCTGGGGCTTTGCCTTCCTGTCTTTACTATTGTAGTTAAGAAATTCCTTATCATTGAGGAAGCCAGTGGCCTGAAACCTGGGGGAGTCTTCACTTGGCATGGACTGCCCAATGTATAGATAAGTCAGGGTGTAATTACCTGAAAAAGAGGAGAAGACTCTGTGGAGTGGTGTCCTCACAGGGAGGTCCCACTGTGGGGCTGCAGAGGGTCAAGTGGGAAGACTTGGCCATTGGGCTTCTTTCTTTGCAGCTCTCTCTACCCTGCAGTTAGCCTCACACCACCAGAGGCTCACTCAAGAGAACAAGCTGTTTCAGTTTGGGGGATGATATTTTAGAGACCATTCTGTGTCTTCACTATGCTGTTTTCTTTTCTCTGCTTGGCACATAAGAAGATAATATTTCTTTGCCTATTTGTATACATATTGGGACCATGTAATTGTGTTTTGGCTGAACTGAATGTGAGTGGAAGGGATGTCCTTCTCCTAATGCAAGGTCTTAGGAGCTGGCTTGGCCCCTCCTTATGTAGTGACCGTAGGAATTACAGGACACAGGATAAAATAGAATGGTCATAGGATGCAAACAGCCTGGATCCCTGAGTCACCCTGTGGAAAGGAGCTCATCTGCATTGACCTTGACATGAGCAAGAAATAAACAGTGTTATTCAAAGCTGATCAATACATAAGGTTGGAAGGTGGAGGAGGAGAATACATTAGAAAACTCAAGAAAAGACTCAGAATAGATCAGCATGGGTTAAGACTAAGTTGATCTTAGAATTCCCAGAGTTGTACCTTGCATTTTCATACAAGATAGGAACTGGGAGAGAGATATATTTCCTTAAATAGTTCTATAACTAATTTATGATATAACTTACTTGGGTGTTACTAATTTTTGTTTTAATATGGTGGATACCTGGTTCAAGTAGTAAGTGCTCTTAAATGTGTGTGAGCTGAGTTAGATTTCCTAGGATACAAATTATTATCATATACCTGGGAATCCCAGCTGCCTTTCCTTGGATGTCAATTATTATTGCGTACCCAGGAATCCCAGCTGCAACAAGGCCCTACTCCCAGCCGCATCAAGGCTCTCCTCCCAGCCATCTGTCCTGTTCTTCCCTTTCCTTCCAAGCTCTCCAATATCCCCCTTTACCTCCCTACTCACAAGGTTGGGTCTTCTCAGGGACTGCAGGACAAAGAAGGAGCAGTAGAAGCAGCAAGACAGGCACGATTGTGGCCATTGTGCCTGGTTGGAAAGTTCTGAGGTTCTGGGAGGGAAACAAGTCTTTTTCTGGGTCCTGGGGCCCTGCCCAGGGGAGGAGAATCTACAGGCCAATGGGAATGCCAGGACTGGCTCCTCCCCTGACAATGAGGAGAGAGGACACAGGAACCAGACTGGGCAGCAGTTGTGGTCAGTGAATCTACAGAGAGAGTCTGCAGGTTGAGAGTTGAGATAGCTAGTTTTGGGACTGGGGCTTTGTGTATCTCTTGGGCAGAGGAATGACGGTGGGCTGGAGGTGTGTGTGGCAGGGGACAGATGCCTGGGATATGTGTCATCTTTTCTGTTTATTATGACATTCTGTGGGAGAAGGGATTTGGATGTAGTCAGGTTATATTTCATCCTTCTTTTCTAGAGAAACTCTCCAATTCTCCATTTCTTCCACATCTTCCCATGGTCCCTGGGGCTTTGCCTTACATGTCCAGAGCCTGAACATAAGTAGATCCCAGCTGGTATGGGATCATGACTCTTTCATACCCTACTCTGCCAGAGCTCTATCTGGAGGACATTCACGTGTGTCCCTCCCTGCCTTTGCATGCTTTGGGGGAATCTCCTCCTTCCATTACGGAGGAAGAAATAGTAATATTTCTCCTTTTGCATCTTCTCTCACAATAATAGAAGGACCAGGTGTGCGTATGGTGTGGGTTGAGCAAGTAGGTGCTCCTCTCCTGGGGAAACAGCCACAGAGGACAGTCTTTTCTGTTGACAACTGACAATCTGCAACTGCTGTCTTCTTGGAGCAGCAGAACAGCAGTAGCCACAGGGATGTCCTGTGTCCAGTCTGCAGTGGTGTCATTAGTCCTCACTGTGGCATCTGTGCCCCCTGCTGGCAGCTGCAGTGTGTTTCCAGCACTAGCTGTGGGTTGTGGTTTTGACTGTGCTTCTGCCTAATTCTGAGGCTGAGCTGTTCATCCTTAGTGTGGACTCTGAGAGCCAATCATAGCTGCATTTATTTTCTGCTTATCAGATTTATATTGTGTTTCTAGCGACGAATGATCTTGAGTGATACAGATACACATATTGGTACAAAGAGTGTTTTCAGGCAGTAGGTCTCAGGAAAATGATGGCAACCTGAGAGGGGTTACAGGGCCAGATTGTGGCTGAAAGGAGTGAAAATACAGATGTCCTGTGGATTCTTGCAGCTCTGGTGTGCAGTAGTGGGTAAAACAGCTGGCTAAGTATTGTTTTGTGGTCAACTAGAATAAAATTTTCATTGAAGGCAACAATTTAAGTTCCCAGTGGCTGGTATCATAAAGCAGATTGAAGAACATGAGGAAACCAAGGTTTAATGACTGGGAAGTTTGAGTGGTAGAAAGCTTAAAGAAAAAGAGAATAAACTCAAATACAGAAATCAGTGACTCATGGCACAATTTGAAAATTGGGCAATTTCTATTTTATTACTATTTAGTCACCTGGATGAAACAAATCTCCAACTCCAAAAATGTCCAATGATTATGATCTGTGCCAAATGCAATGGCTTATGCTTATCATCCCAGTGCTTAGGAGTCCAGGTGGGAGGATTGCTTGAGGCCAGGAATTTGAGACCAGCCTGGCCAATATAGTAAGACCTGTATAAGAAAATAAAAAAATTAGCAAATAGTGACTCATGTCTGTAGTCCTAGCCACTTGAGAAGCTGAGGTGGGATGATCAGAAATTTGAGCACAGCCTCAGAAAAATAGCAAGACCTAATATTCAAATAACAAAAACAAAAAACAAAACAAACAAACCCCCCTAATAATAAAAAATTCGATTTTGTAACCTAATTACCAAAACCTAATAAATCTAATAGCAAAATGCAATTCAGGTGTTCTTACCAATCTTGTTGGACTGGTACTGATGGTCAATGTCAACTAATAAGAGCTTCATGGGAGAGAGAACTCCACTACAGAAAGGCATTGGAAAAGGTGTCATGGGAGAAGGTTTGGCTGAGCAGCACATGGAGCAAGCATAGAATTTCTATTGGCAAATTGGGGTGAAATTTCCTAAGGACAGGGATGGTGTCTGTCCTATTCCTTTCTCTGTCCCCAGTGCTTGGCAGAAAGAAGACAGTTGATAATTGCTAATGAAAATGGACAGAAGGGTGAATCAGCAAAGAGAAAAAGAGATCAGACACTTGTGAGGGTTACTGAGGCCAACTGAGAGAACTGATGAAGACAGTTGAGGGTTGGAGCAGGTGGGGGTGATAAATGCAGGAGAGAGGTCGAAATCAGATTGTGGAAGGCTCCAGTCAGTGGTCACGTCCAGTGTCATTCAATGAATGGGGAAACATTCTGTGATTGTGTCCTTTCCCTTGCGGCTGGTGTTCTCTGGCTGCCCCATTCATCTAGGTCAGTGGTTCTCTACTTTTCATGCCATCTACTCCTTTGCCAATCATTCTCAAGATCATTTTTAATGCACACAAAGAAGCTCATAGGATACAGAGGAAGCCAGTTATCTGGAAACTAGGTCTTTTCATCCACCTTTTCGGATGATGGGCTGTTTGCAGAGGGTTCCCCCAAGTACAGAGTATTGCAGAGGGTTTTGCAGAGGGTTCCCCCAAGTACAGGCTATTCTAAAGTGAATGGCGAATTATTTATTTATTTGTGAATGGCAAATTATTAAAGGAAATAATTTGTGATAAAGAGACTCTCTATCCTGGGGCCTTTTCAAATTGCACTTGGAGTTGGTTGATCCTGTCTGCAGGAGAATATGTTGGTGAGTAGAAGCTAACCATAGAAGGACCCACATGTGGTACTTTGGACCCCTTAATTGTCCCTGGTGCTCCCAGTGGAGGCCCATGGCCCAGTCCTCTGCCAGGTTACCTCTTTTGTTCTGTCAGAAATCTTTTGACAAAGGTTCTGTCTCAGAACCTTTTGACCTGTTCTTGGCAATTTGTCTTAGGCCTTCCCATTTCCTCTGATATCTGACTTCCTCCAGGAAGTTTTATCTTGAGTCTGAGTGGTTCTGGGCCCCTGTCCTCCTCCCACACCTGGTCATGACTTGGGTCTTCTGAGCTTTCCTGCCCTTTCCTGCCCCTATCCATATCTCCTGTTGTAGATGAGGCCATGTCTCATCTTCCTTAGCCCGGAACTGTTTGTGTGGACTTTAGGTTTCCTTGTTGATCTGAAAATGTTGATCCTTTATGTTTTATTTGTAGATGGTGTCGTCATATATTGAAATATCGACTGCTATATTTTTCCGTCTTGACTGTCTTTTCTTCTCTGGGGCTCTCTACTATTCAAATAGGGCTTTTTGTGCTAGAAGATGGGAATGTGGATTTCATGTAGACTGAAGCAGTAATTTGTCAGCTTTGAGTTTCAAATTGGAGCAGAAGCATTAAAAATGTGGCATAGCCTTCAAATTTAGGCTTTTGAGAAAGATAAGATAGTTGACTCAGAATTTCTGAAGGCTGGGAATGGTTTCTTTTGGGAACTCAGCTGGGAGGACTGATTTTGGAATAATCCAGAGTTGGGGGCTGAGGATAAAAGGTATGTAGGCAGTTCTTACCTCTCAAGAGAGAAAAACACAGTCATAGGCAGGCGAGGCTTCATAAAAAAGGTGTAAAGCTCTGCTAGGTCGTTTGGGGTTGAAACTGAAAACTGTGTGTGACAGTGGCTGATTCACTTGAATAAACACACTCAAAGGGATTTTGAGGGAGTCTGAGAATCTCAGGGCCAGTTCCTTCTTCCTTGAGTTGTGCCCTAGAGGGCTGAGCTGTTCTCAAATCAGCTCTCGTGGAGTGTGAGTCCAGGCCAACATGCTATGGGGAATGTTGAGCAGTTGGAGTGGACAGCGATGTCTCACTGGGAGTGAGGGAGCTCTGGGGAAACTGAGGCACAGAAGAGGCTTGTGTTTGGGTTAAAGAGACTGCAGAGGTCTGAGTGGTTCTGGGTCCTTCCCCACCTCCCCCATACCTGGCCAGGAATCTGGTCTTTGAGATTTTGTCCCCCTGGTGCACCCTCCCCCATCTCTCCTTTCATGGGTCAGGCTATATCCTGTCATGTGCTACTCTTTATTCATTCAAAGCATAAGAAGTTGCTTTGAAATATTCACTGGCTGGTTATTTCCTTCTGAGTTATTTGGTTTTCTTCTCTGACTAAATTGAATATACCTATCGGACACAGCATTTTGATATATTGCCCACTCAATACTATGTAAGAAAAAAATACTAATATGAGAGAGAATTAGGGACCATGGGGCTTATCCAGTTCAATTTCCCCTGGAAAAGTTTGGAATTAGGACAGAATCACAAATTGTATCCTCTTCTCTGGGTTTCAAGAGGGACTAATGATGTATTTTTAGTGGGTTAAGTAGGATTCTGAGCAACATGACTCTGAGCCTGACAGCCCCCCTCCTCCCCTTTTGTTGGGTCATCTATCCTCTGTGTGTCTGCTCCTCAGGGTTCCTTGGTCCTTGTCTTCCTCCATGTTGGTAAGTAGAATATAAAAAGCATGAACACTTAGTCCAGGTGGCAGGCAATTCCTTGGCAAGCATCTCAGGGCACTCCTCCTCCAGGCAAGCCTCAGCTCGCTTCACTTAGATGCTTTCTGCTTCCCACTTTTGCTTTGGGCCCAAGCTTTCTGGGTTCAAGGGGACTCAAGCTGGGATTTCCTTGTTGCATTTGACGAAGTCCTGTACTAAGTAGATAGGTGTACCTGCAGAATGTTACTGTACTAGGCCATTTTGTGTTGCTAAAAAAGAATACCTGAGAGTGCGTAATTTAAAAAGAAAAGAGATTTATTTAGCTCATGGTCCTGTGGGCTGAGAAGTTGAAGGGTCTGACACTGGCTTCTGGCAAAGGCTTCCCTGTTGCAAGACAACATGGTACAGAAGGTCAAAGGGGATAAAGACGTGTGCAAAGAGGGAAGAAAACCTGAGGGGCTTCCTGGCTTTAGAACAACCCTCTCACTCCAAAGAACTTATTCTGTCTCTCAAGAATAGCACCAAGCCATTCATGAGCCATCTGCCGTCCTGGTAGATTTTCTCAACAATATTTTACAACCCTCCTAATGGTTTTAAAAATTCTGCTTTGAGAACCAGCACAGTAGCTCTGGTCTGTAATCCTGGCATTTTGGGGGGTCAAGGTAGGTGGATTACCTAAGCTTTGGAGTTTGAGACTAGCTTGAGCAAAAGTGAGACCCCGGCCTCTACTAAAAATAGAAAAATGAACTGGGTGTTGTGGAGAGTGCCTGTAGTCCCAGCAACTTTGGAGGTTGAGGCAAAAGGATTGCTTGAGTCCAAGAGTTTGAGGTTGTTGTGAGCTATGACGCCATGGAGTGCACGTGCGTGCGCGCATACACACACATAGACACTCACACAAGTCTGCTTTAAATATGTTTAATTTCTTTTCTTTTTTTTTTTTTATTAAGTCATTTGTACATAGATCATGAATACATTTATGCCATTATGGGATTCAATGTGTTGATTATTTGTACAAATTGGAGTGCTTACATCCTACCAATAAACATAGCCTTCACCTCATTTACCCAATTACAGTGTTAAGACATTTGTGTTCTACACCTGATAGATCCAACTTGTATTTCCAATATGCTCCATAGGTGTAGTTACCCTATTAACCCTCCCTCTGTCGACCCATCCCTCTTCCTTCCCTTCTCCCTCCCCTTCCCTTCTTCATCCTAGGCTGTAGTTGTGATTCATCTTTCATATGAAAGTGTGAGTGATGATAAATTGGTTTCATAGTAGAGGTGCTGAGTACATTGGGTATTTTTTTTCCATTCCTGAGATACTTTACTAAGAAGAATGTTTTCCACTCCATCCATGTAAACATAAAAGAGGTAAAGTCTCCATTTTTTTAAATGCTGCATGGTATTCCATGGTATACATATACCATAATTTATTAATCCATTCGTGGGTCTATGGGCACTTGGGCTTCTTCCATGACTAAGCAATTATGAATTGAGCTGCAATGAATAATTTGGTGCAAATATCTTTGTTGCCAAATGATTTTTTGTCTTTTGGATATACACCTAGAAGAGGAATTGCAGGATCAAACAGCAGGTCTACATTTTAGATCCGTGAGTGTTCTCCAAACTTCCTTCCAAAAGGGATGTACTAGCTTGCATTCCCACCAGCAGTGCTCCCTTTTCTCCACATCCATGCCAACACCTGTAGTTTTGGGATTTTGTGATGTGGGCTAATCTTACTGGGGTTAGATGATATCTCAAAGTGGTTTTGATTTGCATTTCTCTGATAATTAAAGATGATGAGCATTTTTTCATGTGTCTATAGACCATAAACCAGTCTTCTTCAGAGAAGCTTCTGTTCATGTCTCTTGCCCACAATGAAATGGGACCACTTGCTTTTTTTCTTATTAATAAGTTTGTGTTCTCTGTGGATTCTAGTTATTAGACCTTTGTTGGAAATATAACTTGCAAAAATCCTTTCCCATTCTGAGGGCTGTCTATTTGCTTTACTTAGTGTGTTCTTGGCAGTGGAGAAACTTTTTAATTTGATCAGATGCCAGTAATGTATTTTTGATGTTGCTTCAATTGCCCAAGGTGTCCTCCTCATAAAGTATTCTCCCAGGCCAATTTTTTCAAGTGTTTCCCCTGCACTGTCGCCAAGAATTTTTATAGTTTCATGTCTTAAGTTTAAGTCCTTTAACCAGTGAGAGTCAATTTTTGTTAGAGGAGAAAGGTGTGGGTCCAGTTTCAGTCTTCTACAGGTTGTCAGCCAGTTCACCCAGCACCATTTGTTAAACAGGGAATCTTTCCCCCAATTTATATTTTTGATAGGCTTATCAAAGATCAAATGATGAGAACTATCTGGGTTTACCTCTTGGTCTTCAATTCTGTTCCATACATCTACCTCTCTGTTTTTGGGCCAGTACCATGCTGTTTTGATCACTATTGATTTGTAGTATAGTCTGAAGTCTAGAAGCATGATTCCTCCCAATTTGTTTTTATTTCTGAGCAATGTCTTGGCTATTCGAGGTTTTTTTCTGTTTCCATATAAAACAAAGTACTATTTTTTCCAGGTCTTTGAAGTATGACAGAGGTGCTTTAATAGGGATTTCATTAAATCTGTAGATTGCTTTAGTAATATAGACATTTTAACAATGTTGATTCTTCCCAGCCATGAGCATGTTATATTTTACCATTTGTTAACATCTTCAGCTATTTCTTTTCTCAGAGTTTCATAGTTCTCTTTATAGAGATCTTTTGTGTCCTTAGTTAGATACACTCCCAGATATTTCATCTTTGGCACTATTGTATAGGGAATAGAATCCTTGATTGTTTTTTCTCCTTGACTATTGTTGGTATATATAAAGGCTACAGATTTGTGAGTGTTAATTTTGTATCCTGAGACGTTGCTGTATTCCTTGATCACTTCTAGGAGTTTTGTAGTTGAGTCCCTGGGGTTTTCCAGATATACAATCATATCATCTGCGAAGAGTGACAGTTTGATCTCCTCTGGTCCTATTTGGATCCCCCTGATTGCTTTCTTTTGCCTGATTGCAATGGCTAGGACTTCCATTACAATGTTAAAATGGGCATCCTTGCCTGGTTCCTTGCCTGGTTTCTGAGTGGAAACGATTTCAATTTAACTCCATTCAATACGATATTGGCTGTGGGTTTGCTATAGATGGCCTCTATCAGTCTAAGAAATGTTCCTTCTATACCAATTTTCCTAAATGTTCTGATCAAGAAAGGATGCTGGATATTATCAAAAGCTTTTTCTGCATCAATTGAGAGAATCATATGGTCTTTGTTTTTAAATTTGTTTATGTGATGTATTATATTTATGGATTTACATATATATTGAACCATCCCTGGCACCCTGGGATGAAACCTACCTGGTCATGATGTATAATTTGTTTGATGTGTTATTGGGTTCTGTTTGTTAGGATTTTATTGAATATTTTTGCATCAATATTCATTAGAGATATTGGTCTATAATTTTCTTTTCTTGTTGGGTCTTTTCCTGGTTTGGGAATCAGGGTAACATTTGCTTCATAGAATGTGTTGGGAAGTATTCCTTCTTTGTCTATGTTTTGGAAAAGGTTAAGTAATATATGTACTAGTTCCTCTTTAAAGGTTTGTTAGTATTCTGATGTGAAGCCATCTGGTCCCGGGCTTTTCTTTTTGGAGAGATTTCTTATAGTTGATGCTATTTCAGAACTTGTTATAGGCTTGTTCAACATTTCCACTTCTTTCTGGCTAAGTCAAGAAAGGTGGTGTGTTTTCAAGTATTTATCTATTTCCTTCAGTTTTTCATACTTCTGAGAATAGAGTTTTATGTGATATTCATTAAGGATTTGTTGAATTTCTGAGGAGTCTGTAGTTATTTGGCCTTTAGCATTTCTGATTGATGAAATTAGGGATTTTATGCTTCTGTTTCTGGTTATGTTAGCCAAAGGTTTATCTATTTTATTGACCTTTTCACAAAACCAACTTTTTGATTTATTGATCTGTTGTATGATTCTTTTGTTTTCAATTTCATTTAGTTCTGCTCTAATTTTAGTTATTTCTTTTCTTCTGCTGGGTCTAGGGTTGGACTGTTCTTCCTTTTCCAGTTGCTTGAGATGTCCCATTAAGTTGTTGACTTCTTCTCTTTCCATTCTTTTGAGGAAGGCTTGCAAAGCTATAAATTTCCTTCTTAGGACTGCCTTTGCAGTATCCCTGAGGTTCTGGTAATTTGTGTGTTCATTGTCATTTTGTTCCAAAAGGAAGGTAATTTCCTTCTTAATCTCATCTATGATCCAGCTATTATTCAGCATGAGGTTATTTAGTTTTCATGTTTTTGTATGAATATGTGGATTTCTATTGTTACTGAGTTCAACTTTTATTCCATGATGGTCCGAGAAAATACAAGGAATGATTTCTATCCTTTTAAATTTGCTGAGGTTAGACTTGTGACCTAAGATGTGATCAATTTTGGAGGATGATCCATGGGCTGAGGAGAAGAATGTATACTCAGTTTTGTTAGGATGAAATGTTCTGTCCTTGTCTGATCCTAGTGGATCATTGACTCTGGTTTGAAGTCTTAGCTGAAGTTTGCTTTCTTGGAGTCACAGCATGCCTCAGCAGAGGTGACCCGTAGTTAACACTTCTCTCTCAGCTCGGCTCCCAGTCTTCAGCTTAATTGGGTACTTTCTGGACATTATCCTTCCCTCTGGACCGGAGCTTCCATTGAAGGCTGGCTCCAGTCAGCCATCTTGCCCCTCCCCCAATATGTTTAATTTCTAAGAGCATTTTCCAAACATCCCCCCTTTTAAAGGAGCCTCTTTTTGTTTCTTGGTTGCAATACCTACTGTCTTCCTTGTCTTCCAGTATATTAATTTTAGTTGTTTTTATAAAAACTGCTGTGTTCCTGGTTGAACTCTGTTCCCAAAAGTTATTTTACTTTTGAGTGTCTGATTATGCTTAAGACTACAAGGGTGTCTGGTCTTGTTCACTAGAGAGTTTGAAAAGCTACCTGGAAGCTTTCAGCATTGCAGGAATCTGCTGGCTGTAAGAATTACTACAGGTCAAGCTGACAGGTCATTTGATAGGGAACCTTCAAAGTCTTTGTCTTTATGGCTTCTCCTTTAGGGCTTATAACATTCTCCAGAGAAATCCCTTCCAGCTCCTGCCTGGTGGCATGTCTGTAACAAGGCCTGGTGTTCAGCCTTCTGAGAGGAAAGAGGGCTGGGCAGTGTTTTGAAATGGGGTGAGTGGGGGGAGGACTTAAATGTTTGAAATGGGGGAAGATAAAAACCTTTTAGATTTTCTACTGTTCTTCCTTATTTATCTTTTGTTTTTATTGCCACTTCCAGAGGTATCTTGTGCTGTCGTTTCCCTTAGTCTTTTGGGGATTTTAAGGTGTATAAGGTATAAATCAGTTTGGTTCTAAGTGACCCTGCTTATGGTAGGGAATCTAGATCTCTGCATTTCACTAAGTCTGTTGCCACTACCATCTACTTTCTGAATATTTTCATGTTGATGTTAAGCCCTTTTCTGAATGTTTTCATGTTGATATTATGCCCTGCTCTCCACCAGACATTATGGACTTATGTCTTTTAAAAAAATCTCTTTACTTTGTTTTAGTGGATGGATTGAAAGTAGACAGATGTATTCTTTTTTTTTTTTTTTTTTGAGACGGAGCCTCAAGCTATACCCCTGGGTATCGTGCCATGGCATCACAGCTCATAGCAATCTCCAACTCCCGGGCTCAAGCGAGTCTCCTGCCTCAGCCTCCCAAGTAGCTGGGACCACAGGCGCCCGCCACAATGCCCGGCCATTCTTTGGTTGCACCCATCATTGTTCTTTGGCGGGTCCAGGCTGGGGATTCGAACCCACCACCTTAGGTGTACGTGGCTGGCGCCTTAGCTGATTGAGCCACAGGCGCCGAGCCCAACAAGTTTTTGTATGAACGTATGATTTCAATCCTTTTGGGTATATCTGACATACTTTAAAAAGCTTCTTTAACTGTGAAAGCACTGCAGTTATCTAAAGTGATCCCGTATTCAGTAGTGTACCTGTTAGCATTAAGGATTTACTACTCTTCTCTACTTCCTACTACCTTCTTTTCCTCTGACTAAACTTTTATTGACAATTTAGCAGAAAACAGTACCCCTTAGAAGACAAATGAAAATAGACTAGAAAAACTAGTCTGCATTCTCTCCTGGACTCTCTCCAGGGAAAAGTAGCTGCATGAGGAAGATCAGCTACAGTGTGGTAGGACCATCCCACAGAGGGTGGTGCGGGAGAGAAAAAGATTCCCACAGCCACACATGTGACGAAGTCCCCAAGGCAAAAGCAGTTTATTCACAATTTAGTCACAAACTTATGACAAAAAATCTGAATAATATACAAACTAGGAAAAATTTATTTGCCAAATAAATTAGTTACCACTTCCTTCTCTACTATTACTAGTAAAGTTCATCCAATTTTATTAAGTCCAAGGTTTCAAAGAATTACCCTGTGGTATTCAAAAAGAACAATTAATTATTAGATGCTAAGTAAGTTAGTAAGAAAATAAAAATACAGGCTCGGTGCCTGTGGCTCAAGCGGCTAAGGCACCAGCCACATACACCTAAGGTGGTGGGTTCAAACCCAGCCAGGGCCCGCCAAACAACAATGACGGCTGCAACCAAAAAATAGCCGGGCGTTGTGGTGGGCGCCTGTGATCCCAGCTACTTGGGAGGTGGAGGCAGGAGACTCGCTTGAGCCCAGGAGTTGGAGGTTGCTATGAGCAGTGAAGCCATGGCACTCTACCCAGGGGCTCAGCTTGAGGCTCTGTCTCAAAAAAAAAAAAAAAAAAGAAAGAAAGAAAGAAAAGAAAAGAAAAGAAAAGAAAAAAGAAAAAAAAAAGAAAAGAAAAATACATAGGCTTGGCACCTGTGGCTCAAGTGGCTAAGGCGCCAGCCACATACACCTAAGGTGGCGGGTTTGAATCCAGCCTGGGCCTGCCAAACAACAATGACGGCTGCAACCAAAAAATAGCCAGGCGCTGTGGCGGGCGCCTGTGGTCCCAGCTACTTGGGAGCTGAGGCAGGAGACTTGCTTGAGCCTAGGAGTTGGAGGTTGCTGTGAGCTATGATGCCACTGCACTCCTCTACCCAGGGGGACAGCTTGAGGCTCTGTCTTAAAAAATAAATAAATAAAAATATAAGAGAAATGTTTTTTAAAAGTAAAAGGGTTACAATGGGCTAGGTGCCCATAGCTCAGTGGTTACGACACTAGCCACATACACCGAGGCTGGCAGGTTTGAACCTAGCCTGGGCCTGCTAAACAACAATGACAACTACAACAAAAAAATAGCTGGGCATTGTGGCGAGCACCTATAGTCCCAGCTACTTGGGAGGCTGAGGCGAGAGAATCCCCTTAAGCCTAAGAGTTTGAGGTTGCTGTGAGCTGTAACACCATAGCACTCTACCAAGGGTAGCATAGTGATACTCTGTCTCAAAAAAAAAAAGTTATAATTAAAGTCTGAAAAAAATTGGCTTTGTAATATGAATAAGAGATTGTCATTATTAATAATATATAAATAAAACCAAGAAAAAAACCCTTTTTTCCTCACTCATAACCAACTGGAAAAAGCCTTCTAATTCAGGAATAAACTAAAACAGCTCTAATTACTTACTCCAAACACATTTTCTATGTCAAGTTTTCTGTCAAATCCAAATCCTGCATGTTCCAGCTCTCAAAAAGGAAGAACCAACAAGGGAGGAGAAAAACTGCAGATATGGTGACAGAGATGCCCAAGAGGAAAAGGATTCGAGAAGGAATGGTCAGCTGCCTTCTCTGGGACACACTGAAGGGCCAAGCTAAGAAGTGACCACCTGGAGAAATAAATGGAGGTCCTATGTTACCTTGACCAGTATTTTCAACGGAGTGGTAGGAAAGGAAGTTCAGAGTGGGTTAAGTGAGGTGCTGGTATGTGAGATGAGAAAAAACAAACAAAACCCCAAACCCAGCAAATTCCAGTAGGTATTTATTCTTGGGCTACTGATTTCCACAGATTTGAATAATGTGAGATATCATTGCCATTATAAAAATAGAACCTAACTCTTCTTTGATAACACAGAAATCATCTTCCATTTCTAAACCAGAGCCTGTAAACTCTAGTTCACATTGAGAATTATTTGCAATTTTTGATCAAGTGATGTTCAAGGGACAAAGCAACTCACTATCCTGAAATCTTGGGTCTGTGTTACGTTTTCATAATAACAAGAGAGACTAACTGAGGCACCTGTGGCTCAAGGAGTAGAGCGCCAGCCTCATGTTCATATATTGGAGGTGGCAGGTTCAAACCTAGCCCCGGCCAAAAACGGCAAAAAAAAAAAAAAAGACTAACTGAAATTTCAATGAGAGACACAGAAATAACTTAACTGCTCTAGCTTGCACCCACCATATTGAAATCTGACTCTGCCTCCAGAGAATGACATAAGCCTTGCAATGCTGACTAAGCTACTCCTTCCCGTGGGGATCTGGTGTCATCCTAATACCTGCTTTGCCTTACTGCCATTTCTAGATCCTCAACTGTTACCTAATATGAACCTACTGTACCTTTGACAAAATTTCTACCTCAGAGCCATCTGCAGTGGCATTTCAGTATAACTTAAATCGTGCAGTTAACATTACATTTTGAAAATGTTATAAATGACAAACACACTGGACAAAAAGACTAATGATCCATTTTTAAAAGTTTATATTTACATATAGAACTCAGGTTGCAAAGCATTAAGCATATATTATCTCACTTGATTTCCACAAATTAACGGAGGCTTAGAAAGGTAAGATGACTTACTCAAAGTCTCACAGCTACCAAGAACTTGTAATATCTAGTTCAGTACTTTTTTTTTTTTTTTGAGACAGAGCCTTAAGCTATTGCCCTGGGTAGAGTGCCGTGACATCACAGCTCACAGCAACCTCAAACTCCTGGGCTTAAAAGTGATTCTCTTGCCTCAGCCTCCCAAGAAGCTGGGACTACAAGTGCTTACTACAACGCCCAGCTATTTTTTCACTGTAGTTGTCATTGTTTGTCAGGGCTGGGTCAGATTCGAACCTGCCAGCTGTGTTGTATGTGGCTGGCGCCTTAGCATTTGAGTTACAGGCGCCACCTAGTTCAGTATTTTTCCATTCTGTAATTATTAATAAGCAAGACTTTATTCTAAAACTATACACATGTATATTAGAGATAAGGAGGCAATACAAAATATCTTACATATATGATAGAATATTTTAGAGATATAAAATGTTCTCAAAATAGAAAAACATTAAAATAAAATATTTTAAGAGTATGCCTAGTTTTGTTAGTTCCTCTGTTTTCACCCTCAGTATCAGCTACCAATGTTTGCCATTATCAACATATAGTGGTCCCTTTTTCTCCACTTTCTTTCTTTCTTTTTTTTAACTATTGCCCTGGGTTGAGTGTCCTGGCATTATAGCTCACAGCAAGCTCCAACTCTTGGGCTCAAGCAAGCCTCTTGCTTCAGTTTTTCTATTTTTAGTAGAGACGAGTCTCACTTTTTGGTCTTGAACTCATGAGCTCAAGCTATCCATCCACCTTAGCCTCCCAGAGAACTATGATTACAGGCATGAGCCACCACACCTAGCCTTTTTCTCCACTTCCTGAGTGGAGTGAAAGATGGAGTTACCAAGATGGTAAATACGAGTATATGGGTAGAAAGATAAACTGTATCTTTGACTACTGAATTGGAGAGATGCCACCTTTGGGCCAGTCAAGTGAAGCTCTCTAGAGAGCAATTGTACATATTGGTCTCAAGTTAGGCAGAGAGAGATGAATGGGAAAAAGCTTTTTGTGAGTTATTAGCAGTCAAACGGTGGCTGAAGCCATAGATTTAGAGGAAGAGCATCATGAAAAACAAAGAAAGTGTAATGAATTCAAACCAGAGTCAGAAACAACCCAGAAAACAGGAAAGAATATAGATAAAGAGGAAGCTAGAAAAGAGACTGTGGAGCAGCCCTACAAAAATCCAGGGAGAGAATGTCAACAAGAAAAATCAAGAATTTCTTATCAGATCATAATGAAGTGAGGGGTGACTAAAAACTGAAAATAGACACAACCAAAGTTCAGATCCAGAAAGTTTTAGTGGTTAATGAAGGCACGAGTGGGGAAGGGTGATGCTGTCAGGAGGAAAACGTAAGATTGAAGGAGAACGTTTTATCTTCTGAATGTGAGAAGAGCAACAGAGACAATGCTATTGCAGAAGAGTGACAGACAGAAATGACAGACTATGATGTCTAGAGTCGGTTAAGAGAAGGGAGAGGAAGCCAGAGGGGACCCCCCAGCTCCTGAGCCATTCCTGGATTGGAGATGTGTATACCTGGAACAAAATAAACAGGCATTTTTGTTTTTTTTTTGAGACAGTCTCACTTTGTCGCCCTCCATAGAGAGCCACTGTATCATGGCTCACAGCAACCTCAAACTCTTGGGTTCAAGCTATCCTCTTGCCCCAGCCTCCCAAGAAGCTGGGACTACAGGCACCTGCCACAAACCCCGGCTATTTTTACAGATGGGGTCTCTGGCTTAGACTGGTTTTGAACCTCTGAGCTCTGGCAATCCATCCACCTTGGCCTCCCAGAGTGCTAGGATTACAGGCATGAGCCACTATGCCGAGCCTCAAACTAGCATTTTAAAAATATATTGTTACAAATAATCTCGTGTACATGTGCTTATCTTCTCTGGCAAGAACCCTGTAAGAATTCCACTTTATCAGGCAGCGCCTGTGGCTCAGTGAGTAGGGCACCAGCCCCATTTACCGAGGGTGGTAAGTTCAAATCCGACCCTGGCCAAACTGCAACAATAAACAGCCAGGCATTGTGTCAGGTGCCGTAGTCTCAGCTTCTTGGGAGGCTGAAGCAAGAGAATCACCTAAGTCCAAGAGCTGGAGGTTGCTCTGAGGGCTTAGTGCCTATAGCTTAGCAGCTAGGGTACTAGCCACATACAGCAGGGCTGGCCGGTTCAAACCTGGCCAAGGCCTGGTGAACAACAACAACTACAACAAAAATATTGCTGGGTGTTGTGGCAGGTGGCTGTAGTCCCAGCTACTTGGGAAGCTGAGGCAAGGGAATCGCTAAAGCCCAAGAGTATGAGGTTGCTGAGAGCCATGACGTCTCGGCACTCTACTGAGGGTGACACAATAAAACACTGTCTCAAAAAAAAAAAAAAATCCACCTAAGCCTTAGATAGACTGTAACATAATCCACAGCATGGAAATATGCATTTTAACAAGCACTTAATTTACCACTAATCTCTCAAACATACATAACAGCAAACAAATGAATTAAGGAGAAGAAACTCTATTTTCTGAGAGATAATAAACACATTCATTCAAAGAATGAATATATTCATCTATTCAATTGTTATAAAATATATATATCTTCTCCGGGAACAAAACTAAAAAAGTCATTATCTTTAAAAGTGTTTGTTCAAATACAGTCGAATTTTTACTTACCTTGTTCAGCTGCAAATGCCTGACTAGTTGAAAGGAGTTTTGTTTGTTCCGGATTATACCTCGTACCTTCTGGGAAAATCACAAGATACATCTGTGAGGCATAAAGAAAATTTGGTTTATTTTATGTGAGCTTTGTTGTTGCTGCTGTTGTTAACAATGGTAATGATTTATACTAATTATAAGACAGTATTTCCTATGGTGGGAAAAAAATAAGGATATCCATTAACTTATGACCTTCATTTCCCATAGAGCAGCAAAAAAGAAAAAAATAAGAATAATAATTCATTAGACTCACTGCCCGCAGCTCAGTGGTTAGGGCACTGGCCACATACATTGGGGCTGGCAGGTTCAAACCCAGCCTGGGCCCGTTAAACAACACTGACAACTACAATGAAAAAATAGCTGGGCATTGTGGCAGGTACCTGTAGTCCCAGCTACTTGGGAGGCTGAGGCAAGAGAATCACTTAAGCCCAAGAGTTTGAGGTTGCCATGAGCTGTGATGGCAGGTACCTGTAGTCCCAGCTACTTGGGAGGCTGAGGCAAGAGAATCACTTAAGCCCAAGAGTTTAAGTTGCCATGAGCTGTGATGCCACAGCACTCTACCCAGGGCAATGTAATGAGACTTTGTCTCAAAAAAAAAAAAAAAATTCATTAACTTATAACCTTTATTTCAAGCAGAATAACCAAAATTCAATTAAGTCTGAACATAATATGGACTATATTTAAAATTCAGTCTTACATTCACTGGTAGAACAGCCACTGAGAATCTAAAAACATTTCTAATTACATGCTAATAACTTACTAATTAAAAATTTGGCCATGAAAGGCTGCCTCACACATAAACCTTCAATTAATGAAAAAACCTTCTCCCCCAAGATCCTGTAAAATGACTAAATTTTATAAAGATATACATTTTATTTATTTATTTATTTTGCAGTTTTTGGCCGGGGCTCGGTTTAAACCTGCCACCTCTGGCATATGGGTCCAGAGCCCCACTCTCTTCAGCCACAGGAGCTGCCCCAAGATATATGTTTTAGAAATCAGTACCTTTAAGTATCAACACTAAAAGTACACCTCATTTGAGGAAAATCATATAAGATATCTAAATTTCCAGCATGTAAAAGTGCTCACACTGCAAACGCTTCATACAGAATTCCTATATTAGAGAACCTCTTTAATGCCCTATAAGTGACTTAATTTATAAGCCACCTCATATTTTTTACGTAAAGGAACTTGAAATAATGTACTTATAAATAAATAAAGGAGACTATGAAGCTAGATGTTTACTAAGTAACCAGTTAGTCTAAGCTTTTGTACTTATTTGCTAGGGAAAGTAAAAACAGAAATATTAAAATTATATAGCAACTTTAGAACTGAGTTACAAAAACTACACTAATAATTGTGTTTGACAGCCAAAAGACAGAAATAAGACATTTACACCAAATCTTTTCAAACACAAATACAATATAGAAGGTGTTCAGGGGTAAAAAGCCACATTCTTTTCATCCATTTTCACCAGATCCCAGACAATACTGTCTATCTATATACATCTGGCACAGAAGCATCTCGTTATCCAGAGGACCTATGATTATAAGACTCCAATTTAAGGAACCTATGTGACAGTCTGGATTTTTTTTATCAGACAAACTCTTCCCAAGTTTCATCTGAAATATTGGTACAATGATGGTATCTCTGAAAATTATGCATTTTCAGCTTTTTATTCATCTGTACAGTAGTCCTAAGAACCTGTTATCAGATTTGATAATGAAGATTGATCAGATCTGTTAGGAAAATGTAGAAAAATGGAGGTAAAATTAAGTAAAGAAATTCCTTATTATATTCCAGCAACTAAAAGAAAAAACAGAAAAGTATTAAAGTTAGTTCTCAAAACCACAAATCTATTTTCATGAAAATGTATTTTATAACAGTAAAGTTTATACTGAAAGCCATGAAAGCAATTACTGTGGGCAATTAGCTTTTAGCACAATTATTTATAAATAAATTGATTCATTCAAAGATAAAACAAAGAGAAAATAAATGAATACAATGATTCATGATTTCCAAGATTAATAGTAACTCATATGGTGTTATTTTTAATTTTCTATTCTTAGATGTTTAATTTAAAAGACTTCTGACTGTCACGATGTACTGTATAATTTAAAATAAAATTTAAAAAAGGTCAGCCAGAGAACAAAAATAAGGTATATTTGGGCCAGGTATAGAGGCTCATACCTGTAATCCCACAGTTGAAAAGCCAACAAAGGATTTAGAATAGTATATAGACTTCGTTGATAAAGCAAAGGTGAGACTGACAGGATTAACTTTTTTTTTTTTTTTTTTTGAGACGGAGCCTCAAGCTATCCCCCTGGGTAGAGTACCATGGCATCACAGCTCATAGCAACCTCCAACTCCTGGGCTCAAGAGAATCTCCTGCCTCCGCCTCCCAAGTAGCTGGGACCACAGGTACCCGCCACAATGCCCGGCCATATTTTGGTTGCAGCCATCATTGTTGTTTGGCGGGCCCGGGCTGGGGATTCGAACCCTCCACCTTAGGTGTACGTGGCTGGCGCCTTAGCTGATTGAGCCACAGGCGCCGAGCCGACAGGATTAAGTTTAATTCTGAAGTAAGTTCTACTGGTAAAATGTTATCAAACAATATCAAATGCTACGGAGAATCTTGTGAAAGGAAGTGCCAGCTGATGCTGCAAACTTCACTGTAGTCTTATTTAAAGAAATTGCCACAGGGGTAGTGCCTGTGGCTCAAAGAGTAGAGTGCCGGGGGCCCATATACCGGAGATGACAGGTTCAAACCCAGCCTTGGCCAAAAAAAAAAAAAAAAAAAAAAGAATTTGCCACAGCCACTCCCACCTTCAGTAACCACCACCCTGATCAGTTAGCACCATCAACAATGAGGCAAGACTGTCTTGTCAGTGGAAAGATTATATGACAAGCTGAAGATTCAGATCGTTAGTTTTTTTGTTTTTTTGTTTTTTTGAGATGGAGCCTCAAGCTATCCCCCTGGGTAGAGTGCCATGGCAACACAGCTCATAGCAACCTCCAACTCCTGGGCTCAAACGAGTCTCCTGCCTCAGCCTCCCAAGTAGCTGGGACCACAGGCACCCGCCACAACGCCCGGCCATTTTTTGGTTGCAGCCATCATTGTTGTTTCGTGGGCCCAGGCTAGGGATTCGAACCCGCCACCTTAGGTGTATGTGGCTGGCGCCTTAGCCGATTGAGCCACAGGCACCTGAGCCACAGGCACCAAGCCCGTTAGTGTTTTTTTATGTACATTGTCTTTTTAGATAGGATACTACCATATACTTAATAGTTTCTGTGTAACATGTGGCCCCAGACAACTCTTATTCTTCCAATATGCAGCAGAGAAAAAAAAAAAAGATTGGACAGCCCTGTGCTATAATATGCTGTGAATCTAACTTTTATATGCGCTGGTAAACCGAGAAATTCATGTCACTGGCTTTACCGTGGTATTTGTTTTATTGAAGTGGTCTGGAATTAAATCCACAGTTTCTTAATATTTTTAATAGTCCCAAATTGGGTAACATCAGATGAATACATGAATAAATTGTTATATATGGAGAACATGACATATTAATCAGCAGTAAAAAAAACACCAAGCTATTCATACACATAATAATTTGGATAGAACTCAAAATAATTATGCTAAGTGGAAGAAGCTGGATCTACCCCAAAAGAGTACAAACTGTACAATGCCACTTATATAAAATTGCAGAAAATACCATTTAATTTATTTCAACAGAAAAGAGAGCAGCAATTGCCTTGAGATAGAATAGGTGCAAAGATGTGCAAAAAACTTTTGGACAAAATGAGTATGTTCATCATCTTGACAGCAATGATGTTTTTAAGGATGTATACATGTATCAAAATTCATCCAACTACGCACTTTTACTGTATACAGTTAATTTATACATCAATTATACTTCAATAATGCCACAATAATATTTCAATTTATAAAAAGAATGATAGTGAGACAGCAGACAGGAGATATATTATGTATAAAGGATATGATGTAAGAAAGAGCCTGAGTTATGGAAGGAACTAAGAAAACACCAGTGTCATGTAATGCAAAAATGAAAGAATGACATAAAACAGAATTAGACAAAACAAAAAGACAAGTCATGCAGTCTCTAGGTCTAAGGTATAAGGGGGAGAGTAAAGCATGAATGCCCCAGGGTTGCTTTTTGTCCAGGATTTCTTCTTGGGGCAATGAAAATGATCTGGACTTAGATAATGATGACGGTTGCCCAACTCTGCAAATAAAATCCATCACTGCCTCTACTTTCCACAATTCAGCAAGCAGGAATCCAAATTTTAAAAGGGACTCATTATTAAACAGAATAAAAGTTACATTTCAAAAATAAGATACAATTTGGTGGGCATAGAAAGAATAAACATCAAATAATGCTATTTTATGGCCATTTCTCCACAAAGTCAGTGATATTCTACAGGAAATCAATTTTACAAAAACTATAACTGGAGAGTACAGAACTGTGATAGCACAGCCTTAATACCTGGTTTCCAAAACCAGCTTCTCAGGTGGTACCTGTAGGTCAGTGGGTAGGGTGCTGCTGGACACATACACCAAGGCTGGTGGGTTCAAACCCAGCCCCGGCCAGCTAAAACAGTGACAGCTGCAACCAAAAAATAGCCAGACACTGTGGCAGGTGCCTGCAGTCCCAACTATTTGGGAGGCTGAGGCAAGAGAATTGCTTAAGCCCAAGAGTTTGAGGTTGCTATGAGCTGTGACACCACAGCATTCTAGCCAGGGTGAGAGCTTGAGACTCTGTCTCAAAAAATAAAGTAAAATAAAATAAAATAACCCAGCTGCTCCCCTGGCAGGACTTGGGTAAACTCTTATCTTCTTTGTGTCTCAAATTTCCTTGTCTAGAAAAATAAAAATTTTAATGCTACCTATACTTCACAGAGCTATGTGTATTGTGACGGTAAAAGGTAGTAATACATAAAATCTACTTAATATAGTACCTGGAGCAAAATTCTGCAATTTGCTATTGTTCCAATTAAAACATAGATCTACTTTAGAAATCTAAGCTGACCTATTCGTTGGAAGAAGACTAATGAGACATAAATCATTAATCACCTATCTTAATCTGGTGCTCTGCCTTCCCATAGTCAGTCTTGCATGTCACAATCTCAGGAACAAAGACTTCTAAAGGCAGTAGTACTCTCAGTTCTCTCTCCGGTATGTTAGTCATGCATGGCAGACAGTACAAATGGAACATCAAGATTTTAAAATAAAACTTTTCTTTTCTTCTTCAAGTATACTCATATGTTAACTTCTTTTTTTTTTTTTTTGAGACGGAGCCTCAAGCTATCCCCCTGAGTAGAGTGCCATGGCATCACAGCTCACAGCAACATCCAACTCCTGGGCTCAAGCGAGTCTCCTGCCTCTGCCTCCCAAGTAGCTGGGACTACAGGCGCCTGCCACAATGCCCGGCCATTTTTTGGTTGCAGCCATCATTGTTGTTTGGCGGGCCCGGGCTGGGGATTCGAACCCGCCACCTTAGGTGTATGTGGCTGGTGCCTTAGCCGCTTGAGCCACAGGCACCACAGGTGCCGAGCCTATTAACTTCTTTACTATTGTTTTCAAATTACTGACAAAAAAACAGCCATTTGTTTTTACTTCCCACTAAAATGGAAAAGTTGGCTATAGAGGAGGGGAAAAAATTAAAAATAGAATATCAAGCCGGCTGCACTCCGGAAGGCTGAGGTGGGTGGACTGCCTGAGCTCAGGAGTTGGAGACCAGCCTGAGCAAGAGTAAGACCCTGCCTCTACTAAAAACAGAGACAACAGCCAACATAGTGGCAGGCACCTGTAGTTCTAGCCACAAGAGAGGCAGAAGGATCGCTTAAGCCCAAGAGTTTGAGGGTGCTGTGGGCTGTGACGCCACAGCATTCTACTCAGGGTGACAGAGTGTCTCAGAAAAATAAATAAATAAATAATGAAAAATAAAGTAAAAATGGAACATAAGAGCAAGAAAAGAAAAAAAATACAGGGCAGTCTTGTATTTCTAGAACTCCTTCTCCAATAGGGATAATAAAAATAAAACCTCTGCTCAAAGAAGGGAAAAAATAACTATAGAAAGAAACTATAAAACTGTTACAAACAGACCAAATTACATAGATCATTTTTGCTTTTGTAAACATAAATCCCCAGTTCTGCTAAATTTTCATTTTGAATGAACCAGAGATTCTGTTCTCTTTTGTTATGACTTTCCATATACAAAAAATTCTGTATTAAAGATGTGATATAAGCCACTTCACATTAAAAACCCACTCAAGGCTCGGCGCCTGTGGCTCAATCGGCTAAGGCGCCAGCCACGTACACCTAAGGTGGCGGGTTCAAATCCCCAGCCCGGGCCTGCCAAATGAGTTGGAGGTTGCTATGAGCTGTGAAGCCATGGCACTCTACCCAGGGGGACAGCTTGAGGCTCCGTCTCAAAAAAAAAACCACTCAAAGAGAAAATAGCTATTTTAGCATTTTAAATATATTCAGATTATAAACAACTATTGAACTGATGACTTTCAATTAAAAATAGCCTACTTTCCATGCAATGAATGATAAAATTTAACTTTTAACTGAGTCTCAGCTTATCCCAAAATGAAGACTCAAAATTGTTATAAGGATTAAAGAAAATATGTGACACTATCAATCACTCAGTGGTAAACTTAGTAAATATGAAGTTTCAGGCCTGTAATCCCAGAACTCTGGGAGGGCGAGGCAAGAGGAACGCTTAAAGTCAGGATTTTGAGGTTACAGTGAGCTATGAGGACACCACTGAACTCTACCAAGAGTGACAGAGGAAATACTGTATCCAAAAAAAAAAAAAAAAAAAGAAAGAAAGAAAGAAAAAGTTTGTTTCCCCTACTCTTTAAAAAAAAAAAAAATTCTATTAGTTTACTAATAAAACTCTTACATTTACTTAGAAACTATCACAGAACTTAATAATTAGGTATCCAGCTTTTAATTATTCTTTTCTCTTTAAAAAGCTATTATATATTCAGAAGCATAGAATATAAACAAGATATTTCATCTCAGCATTATGCCCCCAAATTAATCTAATCTAGGAAGCCATTAACTTTTTTTTTTTGAGACACAGTGTCACTTGGTCACCCTCAGTAGAGTGCTGTGCTGTCACAGCTCATACCAACCTCAAACTCTTGGGCTCAAGTGATCCTCTTGCCTCAGCCTCCCCAGTAGCTGGGACTCTAGGCATCTGCCACAATAACTGGCTATTTTTTTTAGAGACTGGGTCTGGCTCTGGCTCAGGCTGGTCTCCAACTCCTAAGCTCAAGCAATTACCTGCCTTGGCCTCTCAGGGTGGTAGGATTACAACTACGAGCCACCATGCACAGGTGGCAAACCATAACTTTAAAAAATTTTCTATAATTATAATCAGAAACACTCAACTTATTAAAAATTCCACCATACATTTACAGAGGAAAAAATATAAAAAACATGTATAAAAAAAATACAAGAAAACAATCTCTTTCCTCAATGGGCTTCCTAGTTATCTATGGAAGTATTTCATGTATGATCAGAAAATATCATAAAATCAGATACACAAAATGAGTGTGGGAAGCAGAGTAATACCTCCATCCACCTTCTCACGTGTCCATACCTAATCCAAGAGTCCTCAAACTTTTTAAACAAGGGGCCAGTTCACTGTCCCTCAGACCACTGGAGGGCCGGACTGTGGGCCCTGGGACGAGTTGGCTGCTAAGCAGGACAGGCAGCGGCGGCAAAAACACCGAGTGGCCCGCAGGCCGTAGTTTGAGGATGCCTGCCCCAATCTCTACAACCTATGACTAAATTATGTCACACAGAAAGAGAAAATTAAGATTACTAATCATGGGCAGCACCCATAGCTCAGTGGGTCAGGTGCCAGCCATATACATGAATGATGGCTGGTTTGAACCTAGCCCCGGCCAGCTAAAATCAGTGACAACTGCAACAAAAAAAATTACTGGGTGTTGTGGCAGGTGCCTGTAGTCCCAGCTACATGGGAGACAATGGTTTAAGACAATCACTTAAGCCCAAAAGTTGGAGGTTGCTCTGAGTTGTGATGCCACAGCATTCTACCAGGGGTGACATAGTGAGACGCTGTCTCAAAAAAAAAAAAAATAAATAAATAAAAGATTACTAATCACAGGACCTTAAAGCAATGAGGTTATTTTAGACTACCCACAAGGTCCAAGGTAATGCTAAGGGTACCTAAACAGAAAAGAAGGAAACAAGAGTCAAAACCAGAGAGACAGCCTGCAAAGAAAGACCAGAACAGCCATTGCTAGCTTTGAATAGGGAAAGAAGCCATGAGCTAAGGAAAGAAAGGCAACTTCTAGAAAAGGCAAGAACATGGATTCTCCCTAAGTCTCCAGAAAGTACCTCAGTCCCACCAACACCCAGGTTTCAATCAAGTGAGACCCATTTTGGACAGCTTGACCTTTGGAATGGGTAAGATAATAAATCTGTGTTATATTAAGCCAATAAATTTGTAGTAATCAGTTATAGCAACAAGAAACTAAGACAGTGAGTATAATTTTCAAGCATGTTATTTAAGACTAGCTACCAATGGGCGGTGCCTGTGGCTCAGTGGGTAAGGCGCTGGCCCCATATACCAAGGGTGGCAGGTTCAAACCCAGCCCCAGGCGTTGTAGCCGGTGCATATAGTCCCAGCTCTACTCAAGAAGCTGAGGCAAGAGAATCGCCTAAGCCCAAGGAGTTAGAGGTTGCTGTGAGCTAGGACACCACAGCACTCTACTGAGGGTTAAGAAGTGTAACTCTGTCTCAAACAACAACAACAACAAAAAAAAAACAAGACTAGCTACCAAATTAAGAATTTATTACCAGATTCAACACATAAGGAAATGAAAGGTTAAATGACTTGTGCAAAATAAAGTTTAAAAATTAGATATGGATGGCTCGGCGCCGTAGCTCAGTAGGTAAGGTGGCACTCACATACACTGAGGCTGGCAGGTATGAGCCTGGCCTACGCCTGCTAAACAATAGTGACAACTACAACAAAAAAATAGCAGGTGTTGTGGCAGGAGCCTGTGGTCCCAGCTACTTGGGAGGCTGAGGCAAGAGAATCACTTAAGCCCAAGAATTTGAGATTGCTGTAAGCTGTGATATCACAGCTACTCAGGGTGACATAATGAGACTCTGTCTCAAAAAAAGAAATCAGATCTGGAATTTAAAACCCAATCTAATTTCTAAACCAATACTTTTAAGTGTCACTGGACTGCCTCCCATTTGAAACGGAGTAAAAGAATTAGAAGAAAAAACACAGGTCTCCCTATTTATGCCATATACATACTCTACAAGCTGAAATTCTGACTAGATGACCTCTACAGGTGAAGTTATTTTTATCAGAAATTTGTATCCACAGCTAATAAGTATCTTAGGAGAATATTGTAGTGTCCCAGCAATAATTATAGAAGATATGTTGTCATAATTTATAACAAAGATCCACTTTTGAAACAAAATTCCACAACATCTAAAAAAAAAAACCAAGAACTGAAGTAATCATGAAATAGATTCACATGAGTAGGTGACTTGACAAATAACTTCTGCTGTGTCAATTACTTAATTAACTTTCAGAATCAAACAGCATAATGAAGAACCTGAGTAATATCTATTTGCTTTCAAAGGGCTTAATTTAAAATAAATAAATAAATATCAACTGGCTATAGTAGTGTGCACCTGTAGTCCCAGCTACTCAGGAGACTGAGGCAGGAGGATTGCTTGAGCCCAGGAGTTTGAAGTTGTTGTGAACGAGGGTGAGGACATGGCACTCTAGCTTGGGATAAGTCTAACAAAGTGAGATTCTGTATCAAAAAATAATAATAATAATTAAAAAATAAATTTTTATAAAAAGAATTTAGTTAAAACTTAATAACTGCCAAAAATCCAAGTTTGAGCAGGTAGAAAAGAAGAACCTTTGGGGTTGCAGACACAAGGAGAATTCACAATAACTCACATACAGGCTCTACCACAAACCTCATCATATACTCAGGAAAAAACAAAAATGAAAAGGAAAGATTAAGAAAAAACAATGGGATCATCACTGGGGTCAGGGCTAGCCAAGACACAGGACAGCAGCCCTGCTGGTTAGGCGCCAGGCCCAGCACAGACTCTTTCCTTCTATCTTTCCTATGGAACACAGCCTCAAAATGATAGAAGGGTAAAGAAACCCTGCTAGCCTTGGGACATGGATAAAACCAAAAAAGGCTGGTGGAAGAGAACAGAAAGGAAAAACTCCTCTACAGAGGGAGAGGCAAGAATACATCCTGGGCACAGATTCAGAGCTGGAAGCAAGAAAGGTCAGAGAAGGCTTCACCCGCAAGATCCGCCCTAAGACTGGATCAGAACAAAAAGACACTTCCTTTCCTCCTCCCTGCACCAGCTAGTTAAGCCAGAATTCAGAAAAAGTATCAGAGAACCACCATGGGGAGGAGCACCCCTGAGGTGCTGTCTGAGAAAGCTGAGCATGGAGTACATGTTGAGGAAACGATTTCTAGCAAAATATCTTCCATCCTAAAGTAACAAATGCTACAGGAACCTGAAGTGTGTGAGAAAAATTATGCCAGTAAAACCCAGATCCAGTACCACTCCTGACTGGACCAACTCACCCCGAACACTCAAGGCCTGGCAAAAAGAAAAGTATATCCATTTCCAGGTATCAATACAATTTGCCTCAGTTTCTATTTTCTATCATCCTAGATAAGTTGCTCAACTTTCAACAAAATCTTAGGAAGCAAAAAAAGGCAAGTACAAGCACAATCTCAAGAGACAAGGCAATCAAAAGTACCAGATACAGCTATGACACAGGTGTTGGGACTGTCAGACCTATGAGGTAGATGACCTTTATGATCAGGGGGATATCTCCAGCACAGAGAGGAGAACTATGAGCCAGAATCAAAGAGAAATGCTAGGAATGAAAAACACAGTAACAGAGATGAAGAGTGCCTTTAATTAGCTCATCAGCAGACTTGACACAGCCAAGGGAACAATCAGTGAACTTGAAGATGAGCCAGTAGAAGTTACTCTAACTGTAACACACGAGAGAAAAGAGGAAAGTGCCTAGAATAATGCATCCAAGTGCTGTGTTAAAGTAACAACCCAATGCACAAAGAATTAGAAAAAAGAAAACAGGGTAGGAATAATATTTTTTTTTTTTTTGAGACGGAGCCTCAAGCTATCCCCCTGGGTAGAGTGCCATGGCATCACAGCTCATAGCAACCTCCAACTCCTGGGCTCAAGCGAGTCTCCTGCCTCTGCCTCCCAAGTAGCTGGGACCAGAGGCACCCGCCACAACGCCCGGCCATTTTTTGGTTGCAGCCATCATTGTTGTTTGGCGGGCTCGGGCTGGGGATTCGAACCCTCCACCTTAGGTGTACGTGGCTGGCGCCTTAGCTGATTGAGCCACAGGCGCCGAGCCAGGAATAATATTTAAAGAAATAATCAGAAAGAATTTCCCAAAGTTAATGACAAACATCAAACCACAGATCCAAGCTCAGAGATCAACCAGGATAAACTTTTTAAAAATGACACTCAGGCTGGGAGTGGGGCTCATACCTGAATCCCTGCACTCTGGGAGGCTGAGGCAGGCGGATTGCCTGAGCTCACAGGTTTGAGACCAGCCTGAGCCAGAGCAAGACCTCATCTCTAAAAATAGCAATGCGTTGTGGCAGGTGCCTGTAGTCCCAGCTACTGGGGAGGACGATGCAAGAGAATCACTTGAGCCCAAGAATTTGAGGTTGCTGTGAGCTGTGACACCATGGCACTCTATCGAGGGCAATAAAGTGAGTCTCTGCCTCAATAAAAAAAAAAGACACTGAGACATATGATACTTACACTGCTACACACCAAAAACATGGAGAAACTTTTTCGAAAGCAGCCAGAGAAAAAGGACATATAATAAATAAAACAGAGTTTCTCCACATTAGTGCTTTTGACACTGTATTTACTGGGAGCAAGGGAGAAAGCAAGGTGAAACTACATTTAAAATGCTAACATTTATGTAAAAAGAGTCAGTATATGTTTGCTTCCTATATAATGCCTACAGCAGAATACACAAGAAACTCCATAGCAGCCATATGTGGCTGGGGTGACTGGCTAGCTAGAGGAAGAAGTGGGATAGACACATAAATTCATAAATTTTAAAAAAGTAAATATATATATTGCCAATCAATTCTCTTTTAGAGATCTATAAGCAATGAACCCCATTTCTGCCAAAATTTACCACACCGTTTCAAAATAAGTAGACTCTTTTAATAAACCTAGTTTGGCTCTTGAAGGTCAACAGTAATAGCATAAAGGAGCACAATTCACCTCATTACATTCTACTTCATCCTCATTCCCAAAGAGGACTCAATTTCCTAACACAGAAACACCTAGAAAATGTACATAAGGAAACAATGTTCACGCTGGGCACTTTACCAGTGATTGTGGGGAACTCTTCCTTCATTATGAGCTTTGACTGTTGCCTAGGAGCCCTGGTGAGGGGAGAGTCAAGAAGAGGGGGTAGGAGAAAGGGGACAAGAAAGCACAAAGAAAGGAACCTGGTAAGTGTGAGCTGAACTTCCAGGCCCGTGTAACGCACTGAAAGGTGAAGCCCAAGCAGTCATCATAATCTTGTTGGTTTGTCCCAGAAGGGAGTTGTGAGGAAAAGGCACCTGCAGCAATTAGTGTTCTTCAAATAAAAGACTGAGATCTTACACAGTGAGAGCAAAGTTTTTGTAAAATAATATTTACAGTGAATGATTTTTCATTTGCAGATATCCTTTTGTTGGTTTTTCAAATAACTCAGTATACACAAAAAAAAATACAAATTTCTATTGACAGAATAGTTCTGCTTCTAAAACTAAATCTGACACTAAAGAAGATAAAGAATCTGATGAGCCCTTAAAATAGCTCCACCACAGGGGTACAAATGCAGTTCTGTTTTCTATTTATAGACTCCAAGATACTCTAAGTGTTCTTTTTACTCTTCTTGAAGGTCAATATTGACAAACACCAGCAAAGGATCTAACCAACTTTGATCTTTCTGATGGCCAAAGAAAAATCTTTATTTAGAGGATATTTTTTGCCTCAATAAAACTGAATTATTAATTAAACATAGGATGATGATATACTTTTCAAAATAGATTTTTTTTTTTTTTTGAGACAGAGCCTCAAGCTGTCCCCCGGGGTAGAGTGCCATGGCATCACAGCTCACAGCAACCTCCAAATCCTGGGCTCAAGCGAGTCTCCTGCCTCTGCCTCCCAAGTAGCTGGGACCACAGGCACCTGCCACAACGCCTGGCTATTTTTTTGGTTGCAGTCATCATTGTTGTTTGGCGGGCCCAGGCTAAATCTGAACCCGCCACCTTAGGTGTATGTGGCTGGCACCTTAGCCACTTGAGCCATAGGTGCCAAGCCATTCAAAATAGATTTTAACTTAATTCTTAAGTTTAAAAATGAGAATTGATAAGAAAAATTTTAAAAAGCATCATCTTACGGGAGTTCCTGCATCCACGTAGCTCTGTAGCTTGTTTCTCATTTCTCTTTCATTAAATTTGGCACTTCGCTTTACATAGATTCCTCCATGCTGCCACATCAAAAAAATGGGGGAAAAGGATTTAGTCTTAAAATAACCAATGGCCATAGTCATCAGAAAGGCAACTATACTTCCAAAGAATACAGAGTGAACAAACATTTCAGAATTCAAACTATATTTAATGCATTTAAATATCAGTATCTTAACAACATTTAGATAAAAACACCTGTTTCTGGCTCGGTGCCCATAGTAACAGTGGTTTGGTGCCGGCCATATGCACTGAGGCTGGCAGGTTCAAACCTGGCCCAGGCCAGCTAAACAAAAATGACAACTGCAACAAAGAAATAGCCGGGCATTGTGGTGGGCGCTTGTAGTCCCAGCTACTTGGGAGGCTGAGGCAAGAGAATCACTGAAGCCAAAGAGCTCATTTGTGGTTGCTGTGAGCTGTGACATCACTGCACTCTACCATGGATGAGACTCTTGTCTCAAAAAAAATAGTTGCTTCAGTATAACTCAAATAAAACTGCATGCTACATGGTATTGAAAAATACATGAACATTTTTGTTGAGTTAAAATAAAAATCTTTCTTAAAAACACTTTTGTTAAATAAAAAACTTGATCAATCAGATGGATCTTAACCTCCAATTTTCCACTAAAGTGTCCTTAAAATGTCAACACACACAATCTTTAGGGATTAAAAAAATTGGCTTAGCTACAGATATTTATGTGGCAAGCTTATGGATTGAATGGTGTTCCCTAAAATCAGTATATTAAAGCCCTAATTTTCACTGTGATTGTACTTGGAGACAGGGACTTTAAGGGTTAGGGTTAGATTAGGACTTTAAACTTGAAGAAGGTCCTAACACAGGGGGTGCTCCCAATCTATATGTGACTGGTGTCTTTCTAAGAAAAGGAAGAAACACCAGGGATGCACATGCATAGAGAAATGACCACCCGAGGACACAGGGAGAAGGCTGCTGTCTGCAACCCAAAGAGGGAGGGCTCTGGAGAAACCAGCCCTGCCAACACCCTTAGCCTCCAGAGCTGGGGAAAATCAAACTTCATGCTAAATACATGGAAACATAGACAGCTCATGAGTTTTTTACATCAAACAAATCCTTCATTACTTTTATCATCAGTTGCTTAAGATAATAGCCTATTGAATTCTATGCCTTTAAATTTTATTTGGCTTTTATGAACTTGCATTTCTGCTTTTTCATTTAACTTAACTATAATTGACCCTCCATATCCACAGATTCCATGAACTAGGGGTCAAAAATACTTGGGGGAAGAAAATAATAAAAAATAACAATATAACTACAATATAGTATAACGACTATTTACATGGCATTTACATTGTATTGGGTATTATAAGTAATGTAGAAATGATTTGAAGTATACCAGAGGTAGCCTCCAGATCATATGCAAAAACTTTCCCATTTTATACCAAGGAATTGAACATCTTTGGATTTTGGTATCTGTGGGGGTCATGAAAACAATCCCTACCTCTCAGATGTTGAGACATCTATACATGGATAACCAAACATGTACTTAAATACACCCCATTAAAAATACCAAACAAAATTACTTCAATTTAGAATAAACTATTAAACCCATTTTAGAAACCATACATTAATAAGTTAACATGTTAAATTTTAAAGTTTTTATAAACTGCATAAAGAGAAAGTATGAACAAAACTTACCTGAGAAAAATAACATCCATACAAAGGAAGCCATTTTAACCCATCTTTCAGCACATAGCGTACATGTCCAAGAGCATCCTGCCTAGAGGCCAACATGTCGGCAATAATCCAGTCAACTGCAAGACAGAAACCCAATCAGTGCCAGCACACACACAATCACCCAGCATTCTCTTCACTGAAACAGACAAAAGTCTCTTCACAGGACTGTACTGGAATGTGTTTTGAAAACAAAGTTTAGGCTCGTCACCTGTGGCTCAAGTGGTTAAGGCACCAGTCACATATACCTAAGGTGACAGGTTCAAATCTAGCCCGGGCCTGCCAAACAACAATGATGGCTGCAACCAAAAAAAAAAAAAAAACAGCTAGGGGGCGGGCGGCTGTGATCCCAGCTACTTGGGAGGTGGAGGCAGGAGACTTGCTTGAGCACAGGAGTTGGAGGTTGCTGAGAGCTGTGATACCATGGCACTCTACCCAGGGGGACAGCTTGAGGCTCTGTCTCAAAATAAATAAATAAATAAAATAAAATAAAAAAACAAACACAGTTAATTGACAGAAGATATTTTAAAGATGTAAATTCTGTGTTTTGGGAGCTTTAAAAAATATTTCGTGTAAGGCTTTTTATTTGGGGCATAAAATGCAAAAGTCAAAAAACACTGAAATAATCCAACAGCAGGATGTACATGGAATAAAATGGGCTTTTCTGATTTCTAAAGTCCAGAAAACAAAGTTGTTTTCTTTTTTAATGAAAAAGGGGAAATTTTAAGCAAACATGGCTAAATGAAATTATCGAGTGCAGCTTAATATGTATATATGTGTTCAACAAAAGGTAAGAACACTTTACTGATAAATTTTAAGACTCACTACTAGGTTACCACGGCATTCAAACAAAGGTCTCACTTACCTTACAACCCTGGTAGGTTAACATATGTGTTCCTCACATCACCAAGGAACACAGACCCCAGCTAGTAACTATAACTTTACAGATATGTTATTGACAAAAGGTCACAAAGCAAGTATACTTCCTCAAATTAAGTTAGTTAAGCTTTGAAACAAGAAATTCTCAACAAAGAGTGGTCTTTGCCAAAGCAAAAAAACAGAAAGCAGCAAACTGAGTGCAGAAGATGGTAAACAAGGATACAGCTTAATGAGATTAAAACGAAGTGAAATGAAATTAAAAAGACCAATGATAAAGGGTCCTGAGAACCAGAGAAATTTGGATTTGAAAGTAAACAGATACAAACTATACAAAGTACCCTATATCTTGAAGAGAAAGAAAATATAAAAATGAAACGTAAGGGAGACTTTTCTCCACAGATGAATCTGAGAGTGGAATACTTGAAAACTGTTATGAATCTATGGATATCATCCTAACATCATGTATGTGTTCAGGCCATAAAATTTAAAACAAAAGGAGTCAACTGCATCCAACAGAGGGAGAAGGTACATTTTAGCAAAAGTCACAGGTTTCACATCTTGACTTTCCAAAAAGTAAAAATCACAAAAATACAAGGATGTATCTGTATAGAAAATTCATGTTTAAAAAAAATCTACTTCGGGCAGTGCCAGTGGCTCAAAAGGGTAGGGTGCCGGCCCCATATGCTGGAGGTGGCAGGTTCAAGCCCAGTCCTGGCCAAAAAAAAAAAAAAAAATCTACTTGGAGATGGTACCCGTGGCTCAATGTGTAGGGCGCCAGCTCCACATACTGAGTGAGGGTGGCTGGCTCAAACCCAGCCCCAGCCAAACTTCAACAAAAAATAGCCAAGCGTTGTGGCGGGTGCCTGTAGTCCCAGCTGCTTGGGAGGCTAAGGCAAGAGCATAGCCTAAGCCCAAGAGCTGGAGGTTGCTGTGAACTATGACACCATGGTACTCTACCAAGGGCAACACACTAAGACTCTGTCTCAAAAAAAAAAAAAAAAAAAAAAAAATTATATATATATAAGATTATTACTTTGAATGCCCATGTACCATTTGTAGAAAAACTAGTTTCATGCAAGTGAAATACAAACCTGAGCTTTGATGATTTGCTAAATATATTACATTTTCTTTATTTTTTGGCAAATCTCCATATAGGAATATCTGAAAGATAAAACAAAAAGAAACGTTACTTTGATATTTTAAAACATATATTACTGAAATATACAGAATAAGACAATGTATAAAAATTGACAAACACACGATGCTGTGAATATCTGCATCTATGATTACCAAAAATTCAATTTGTCTTAGAAGCCTCAGAGACTATAAAGAGTTCATATTTATAATGCAGCTGGGCAGGCTAATGATCATAAAGCAAAAGAGAATGATCAATATCCCCATGAGAAAAATACAAGACCCATCTGTTGATTGCTAACAATACAGAATACGGCTCATAAGATAAACCTTCCGAGAGCCTACAATTTCGTGGAAGAGACAGATACATATAAAATAACCGTAACGAGACACAACACAAATATTATGAAAATACATTTTATTTTTAAAGAAGTATGAATTGCAGAGCAGGAATATTCATTCGGTGTGATTTCAGCAGATGGGATGAAGAGAAAATGTTCATAAAAATAAGACCAAACAGAAGCAGTGATGTTGGAGGCCTCTTCTGGTACAGGAGTGGTGCCATGGCTTAGGAGTTGGTAAAGTGGAGCAAGGCAGTCACAAGGATGACTCTGAACAAGAACGTCTTTTGAATCCCAGGCTAAAGATTAAAACATTATTTTGTAAGTCCTAAGGAAAACATGATTCCATAATTAGGACTCACTATATTTCCATCAAGAACAGAGTTCAAAAGCTGGGCCTGGTGGCTCATGCCTGTGATCCCCAAACTCTGGGAGGCCAAGCTGAGTAGATTGACTGCGCTCACAGGTTCGAGATCAGCCTGAGCTAGAGCAAGACCTCTAAAAACAGCCAGGTGTTGTGGCAGGCACCTGTAGTCCCAGCTATTCAGGAGGCTGAGGCAAGACAATCGCTTGAAACCAAGAGTTTGAGGTTGCTGTGAGCTATGACCATTTATAGTACCAATGATACAACATTACCCTTTTATTTTTTTTTATTTCCTTATTTTTTATTTTTATTTCTTTGCTTTTTGTTGTTGTTGAGACAGAGTCTCACCCTATGCCCTGAGCAGAGTGCAATGGCTTCATAGCTCACTGCAACCTCAGACTCTGAATGTGGGCATCCTGCTGTCTCAACCTCCAGAAGCTGCTGGGATTACAGGTGCTTGCTGCGGCATCTGGCTGGGTTTTTCATTTTTTCAGGAGTCATGGGTCTCACTCTCGCTCAGGCAAGTCTCGCAATTCTCCCTCCTCAGCCTCCCACAGTGCTGGGATTACAAGTATGAGCCACCATGCCTGGTACATTATCCTTTTAAAACCTAGAGGTAACGGCTTGGCACTAGTAGCAGTGGTTACAGCGCCAGCCACATACACCGAGGGTGGCAGGTTCGAACCTGGCCCGGGCCCCAGCCCCAGCCAACTAAACAACTGCAACAAAAAAATAGCCGGGCGTTGTGGCAGGCAACTGTAGTCCCAGCTACCTGGGAGGCTGAGACAAGAGAATCACTTAAGTCCAAGAGTTTGCAGTTGCTGTGAGCTGTGATGCCATGGCATTCTAGTGAGGGCAACACAGTGAGACTCTGTCTCAAAAAAAAAAAAAAAAAAAAAAAAATTTTTTTTTTTTTTTTTTAATAAAACCTAGAGGTAAATTTCTGAGATCTCTTCCAGGCCCCACATTCCAGTGGCTTGTCTGACCCACCCAGACCAGTGGCCCATACCAACAAACTGACTCAGCTGGAATCTTGACTCCAGGAGTTAAAACAATGTAAGAAGTTGATTTCTACACCCCTATAATTTTGCCCCCAACCTAACCAATTAGCAAACCCAAATGCTTAATCCTTTCCCCACCAAACTTCTTCCCTGCCTTCAAATTTTGGGGGAGTCAGATTTGAAAAATCCCTCCAATCTCCCTGCTTATCACTATGTTCACCACTATGCAGAATTAAACTCTCTCCACTCTGACACCTGCTGTCTCAGTGTATCAGCTTTCTCTTGGGCAGTGGGCAAATGAACCTGGTAGGCAGCAAAACTGCCCCTGCTTCAAGACGTCCTGTGTTTTCAGAGCAAACCAAAGTACCCCTTCTATTTATTGAGTTATGACTTTCTGTGTAATCCCTGAAATGTATAAAACCAAACTGTAATAGACCATGGAGACCACTTGCTCATGGCTTCTTGGGCATGGCTCTCCAGGCTACAGTCATACATGTTTGACTTAGAATAAACCTCTTAGAATTATTTTACAGAGTTTGAGTTCTTCTCCACTTGTACTTTCATTTGTCAAAGCAGGTAAAGCCACACCTATGACAACTCAAAATGAGTGACTGACTGAGGCAAAGATCTCAATCAATGGAGGTTTATAATGCCAGAGTTGAGGACACAAACCACAGACAAATCTGTCTGTTTCTTCAAAGCAGTTGGGAACTCAGGTTTAAAGGAGATAGGGCATCCAGAAAAAAACAAAGAGGAAGGGGAGGGGGCCTTGAGACAGAACAGTCACAGACTTGTGAGACCTGGGAAATCTAGGAAGCATCAATTATGCAGATGTCCCAGGAAGTAAGCTTGATGTCATCTCTGCTCTGCACCTGAGAAGATAAACCTGCAGTCAACTTTACTGTGTGGAGTCAACATTTTTAGGAGCTAAACTTAGCCTGTAGACCCAAAGTTACAATTTATAGGTCCTTGCTAGTGAGGGGCCAACAAGGAATTTCCTTACAATTGGTCTGAGGTGACAGTACTTTGCAGTAGCCTTTCACCTGTTGCAGAGATCTGGCTGATGCGTTATATGAGTAATGGCTACTCATTTGGAAGGGGGTGTTCCAACACTCAGCCTCTAGGTTTGACCCTTCCTTTTGCATAAGGAGTTGGGAGAGGGTCCTGACATTTTCAGCTTTCATTTTTCCTTTACACCTCATTTTCAATGTTAAAAAAGTTTCAGAATAAACTTAATGAATAAAATACTTTAAATGCACCAGTAACTTGTTAACGGCATCACCTTGTAACTCCTCTAATACATTTTAAATCACATTAGTTGCTTCTATAAATGTATTCTGCAGATAGTTTGTTCCTTCGAAACAAGGCACATGAAAACATACGTCTGGGTGTGGTGGCTCATGCTGTAACTCCAGCACTTTTTTTTTTTTTTTTTGAGACGGAGCCTCAAGCTATCCCCCTGGGTAGAGTGCCATGGCATCACAGCTCATAGCAACCTCCAACTCCTGGGCTCAAGCGAGTCTCCTGCCTCCGCCTCCCAAGTAGCTGGG
>CAUYQV010140591.1:0-13249 GCA_963574575.1 Galagoides demidoff
TCCGCCTCCCAAGTAGCTGGGACCACAGGCGCCTGCCACAACGCCCGGCCATTTTTTGGTTGCAGCCATCATTGTTGTTTGGTGGGCCCGGGCTGGGGATTCGAACCCACCACCTTAGGTGTACGTGGCTGGCGCCTTAGCTGATTGAGCCACAGGTGCCAAGCCAATATACACATTTTTGTTTGGCTTGTAGGTCTCTTCATCCCAAATCACCTGTGCACTGCCAAATGTGGCTGCTTAAATCAAGTGTTTCTAGATCCTGGGCAAGAGAGAAATTGCTGTCACACGTGGGCCTTGACTTACAGAACTCACTGCCTGGGCAGGGGGGATGGGAAACATATGAGGACAGCCACAGGGATGATGAGCTCTGTGGCAGGTGCACATTCCAGAACAAGACAGAAACAATCTGACTTCACACCAGCCCTCCCTGGGGAATCCCCGGGCCGTTTGAGTGTTTTGGGCATCAAGTTCCCCAGGAACCTCTGAGCTCCCTGTCCTGGCCAGTGGCCCTTCGTTGGTGGTTTGACTAGACTGCACGCATCTCCTTGTCACAGTAACTAACTCTGTTTTTCCCCCTTGCATGGCTCTTCCTTCCTATACTGTGAGTAAGTTGAGAGTGGGTAGTGTGACATCCATTTTTGCATCTTTGAGAGGAACCAGACATAAAACTATTTAATAAATGCCACCAGGCTTTAACCTCTGCTTTAAAAATTCCAGAAATAGGAGCTACTACATATCTCTTTACACTTAGACTTGTTACTCATGTGAGTGAGACTATTTTACATGTGATTCATGGGAGAAGACCAAGAAATCTGATTTAATTGTAAGTAGCAAAATTTTGGCTGTGAAGTGTCAAATGAATTTACTCATTAATCCATTCCACCCCTCATCTGTTCATAATGACTGTGCACTGGAATTGGCACCATAGAGGATCCAGGAATAGCCTGGTGTTCTGGTGTTCAGCCCTCCCGTTTAATATCTTTGGGGCATTCTCAGTGGGCTGAGTATCCTACAGAATACAGATTAGATCACAGTTCTCACCTTCAAAGAATAAGACGTAAGCTCCATATAAAGTCTGTGTGGAAGGAGGCAACTCGCCAAACCAAAAAAAAAGAAAGAAAAAATAATGAAAAAATAATGACTGCTATTTTACTCTGTCTTTTCTACGTTGCTTCTTTCTTGCTCAGTCTGAAGGAATAAATCTGAGACGGAGCAGATGGGGCATCTCCTGCCTCTGCTCAGTTACCAGGCCATTCAAGCAAACCCAGCCATCTGCAAAGTACCCGGCTGAATTGCCTTGCCTCTGTGGAAGGAAGGTTTGATTTGTGTTTTAAGAGAAAACATTTCATCAGTTTTCAAAAGCTGTGATGCAAAGTTCAAAGAGAAGTTATTCTAGAAACTCACCTCTATTTAATTAAGGCAGTGGCTTGAGTCAGGGAAAACATTCCTTTCAGAGTTTTAAAATAACCGAGTTTCTAAATTATCAATTAGAATGTAAGAGTTGCCTTAGATGCCCTCCACATTGCCCTGAAAGAGAACTTTCCAAAACACAAATATAGTTGTAATAAAATTTTTGACTTAATGTGTGAGCTTTAAAGGACAGTTGCTAGCTTTAGTCACATATTAATCTACAACTCCATCATTCGAAACAATGACTGGGGCACTGGAAATGGGGCTCATCCAGATTAGAGGTGCTGTAAGGGTAAAATACACACTAGATTTTTGTGAAAAAAAGAATGCGTGTGTCTTGTTGATAATGTTTATATTAATCATTTGTTAAAATATATTTGGCTACATTGGATTGACACATACATATTAAGATGAATTCTGCCCATTTAGTTTCACCATCGTTAATGGGGCAGGAGGACGTGTAGAGTCCCGTATGTGGCTTTCATTTTTTTTGTATTGGACACCACTGATGAATGTTCAGTGAAATTTTTCCTGTCTCTCTGAAGCTTCTCAGACATATAAATGAGAATAAGACATGCTGATTAGCCCCACATTCCAAGAAAGAGACTGCAATGTTTCTACCATCCCCTCAACTAAGGGCTAAGAAAGGTGTTGCCTCTGCATTCCCAACCTGAGCAAACAATGCCCAGAAACTCTCCTGCTGCCCTCTCGGGTTCAGGCCCATCCACCTCCATGCGGGTGGTGGGGACTGGGGGTCAGGCATCGGGAGGAAGAGCCCAAGGTTCCCTGCAAGACGTGAGCCATGCATTTTGCTTCCATCCCTGGACAGATGCTTGAACAGTTGCAGAATCTGGGGTCACACTGCAGTAGAGAGGGTGAAGACAGAGTCCTTGGGACTCCTTGGACCTCACTGGCGGCTCTTGAAGTGGAACATGGAGGCTGCTCCTTCCTTTCCTCCTGTCTGAAGTGCAGGAAGGCAGGAGGCTTGCTGTAATGGCTTTCCTAGCAAAAAGAAAAATCAAAAGGAAGGAGGGGGACCATTACCCCAAGTCCTGTGGCCCTAAAAGAGAGCAGAAGAGGAGCCCTATGGCCCTCCACGAAGGGGCATTGAGGTTAGAGAGCAAAGGCTGTAAGGTTGTTCAGGAACTGGCCCAGCGAGGGGACATTTCACTGCACCAAGAAGGCCACACTCTGCTTTTCTCTCTTACTGCTGCATGTGTGTGAGTGACAAAGTCAAGGGAAAATGTGCTGCTTGAATAATTAGGTGTTCTCCTCCTAATTGGAGGTGCTTGACATAATCCTCCCCTGTGAACCGAGCCCCAAGCACTTAAGTTCCACTCCACATTCGGCTACATAGTTACCTACGTCACAGCCCTACTCAAATCTCATCAATGGCTTGCTATGGTCTGAAAAACCAAATTCTAACCCCAGAAGGTGACATTCACGGCCTTGGGTCTCCACCTGCCTTTGTGGCTGCTCTGTCTGTTAAACCTGCTCTTCCCGGGCTTTAGTGAGATGTTAACAGAGCAACCTGGAACCTGCTCACCCTGAAATCCTCAACACACACTTATGTATTCCCTCTGTCATGCATCAGGCACTGGCCTAGGAATTAAGGACACAGAGGACCAATCAAACATTCCTCCAAGTGGACAGCCTGAGGAACAGGACCTTTTTCTCTTGGTAAATTCTGTCCTGCTTCCCAAATATTCTCCCCTCTCTCTTCCACCATAAAGCACGTGTTGCCTGCATGATGACGCCTTTCCCCAGGTGGGATAAATGCTGCCTGGCTCTCTGCCATGTTTGCTGTTTAATAGGACTTTGTCCTTATTAAGTGATTACCTTCCCATCTCATTTGAGCTCTCACTGACAGAACCTGTGTCCCCTCTTTCTGTGTGTCTACAGCATCTACCACATTATGGGTGCTTAAAGAATGCACGCTGAAACGCCTCAACCTCATTGTCTTTTATTTAATTCTGTCTTTGTTTCTTATTTTTGTATTTTCTCTGAGGTTATATAACATCCAGAGATTTGGCAAGCCAAGTTTAGCTCGGAACAGTTACACAATCAAAATATGCTTTAAAGAAGTCTATTCCGAGCAACGGTGGTGGATGATTTAACATATTTCTTTCTGTATCTAAACAATGAAGTCATTTCTGTTTTTTTGGGCAAAAAGTAAAGTACATAGCTCCTCGGATCATTCTCAAAATTAAGGATAAACAGCTGCTATCATTTTGAAAATTAAAAAAAACTACTTTGACCATCAGAGCCTCATTTTAATGCATACAAAAATAGAGCTATCTGTAGCAAACAGGGAATGCGTGTTGCTAAGTTATAATCACTGAGTCACTGATGAAGAAGTAGCTTACATCTGGGGCTTGTCTTGAAAACAAGATCTTTCACCATCTTTCCTTCAGTATCCGATAAAAACTAAAGTAATATTAGGTTTCAAATGGCAATCTGGGACACTTTCAAAGTGAGTGGTTGAACTTTTTTTTTTTTCTTTTGAGGTTAAACTTTATTGATCTGCTCCATTAACAGGACTAAAATCAGCTGGTCTGCAGCTGATTCCAGCACTGGACAATATCAGAATTTACAAGACATGGAAACAGACCTCAAGCGTCTGAAGTGGCATTCAAGGAATTAGGGTACCCACCTCCTGTGGTGTCTTGGCAGCCCACCCTGGCAGGGAGGCGGCCGTTGTCAGCACAGCAGGCAGCAAGGATGGAGCAGACAGGGTGGGACCATGAAGACAAAATCATGAACTGGGATAGCAGCAATCTGAATACAAAATCTACCAAGTGCCAATGGAATGATGGCCAAGACCGGAGATGATGCGTCCATGGATTAGACACAGACCAAATACTCCGTGCATACATACAACACCTCTGCTCTATGTCTGCCTCGTGGCAACTCGAGAAAAATGTCAGGGAATGAATTCTGAAATGAATGAGATTTATTTTTATCACCTGGTGTAATAGACTCGAAGTATAAATCAAATTGAGTCATGGGGGGAAATTATGCTTCTTGCCTTCTTGAGTTTAGGACCCACTATGCTAATATGTTGTCCTGCCTCCCTGGTCACTGTGTGTATTTCTGAAGAATATTTTTTGAGAAGTGAAATACGTACTGCCAAATTGCCATCCCAAATTATCTATATGTTTATTTTTCTTCTAACAGTGTATAGGAGAGCCCTTCACCGGATGCCTTTGCCAATACCTACCATTAGCGTCTAAGTGTTCATTTATCTAACTCATTTATTCCCACAGAAATATCTCCTTGGTTTATTTCCAGAAAGGCTTGCCCAAAGATAATTGCATGCAGCTTAATTCCATTTAAATCTGATGTCATTAATTCATTTTCATCATCAATTTCCTGTCCTCTGAGGAAATGTGGATTAGAGGTGGAGGGCGGGGAGACCAATGCTCATTCGGTGGTTACTTTGCACTGGGCACTTGGGGGAATATTTCTGGTCCTGAGAATGTTACACTAGTTATTCTCAAACTGTGGTCCCTGGACATGCAGCTTGGGCAATCACCTAGCGCCTTTTTAGAAATGCAAATCACTGGGCCACATCACAAACCCAGTGAATCGTGGAGGGTCTAAGGGGCTGTATTCTTTGATATACCCTCTGGGAAATTCTAATGACCTGAGAATCAGGGAACCATTTTATGGATGGGAAGCTTAACCTGAGGAGAGGTCAGCAGCTTCAAGGTCATCAGTTACCGAGTTCAGCCTCACTCCAGACTCAGCACAATGCTTTCTTTGCTCAAGGACATTTTAGCGGGATCTGATGTGTGCTACAGAAGAGGAGCTTCTGTGGAATGACAGTAAAGTGGGCTGGTGTGGAACTCTGAGGAAGCCAAGAGCAGCAAACCTCTGTGAACCCACTGATTGCTGAGCGGGAACACGGGGGCTCTAAAAGTGCGAGAGAGACATTGCTGATGGATCAGTCAGGCCTGACATTGATGCTGGGCCTGTTAACCCTGCTATCCTCACGAATATGCCAGCAATATGAAGAATGGGCAGTGTGGAGGGCAGACTCTCATGATTTATGGGTTGGAATCGCTGTGCTGCTGATGGTGTAGCAAAAGACAGCACGTGAGTGGAGGAAGACGAATTTATCTTGTGCTAAAATTAGGGCATCTTTGCCCGGGATGATTATTAGTCACGGAGATAGGGTGGGTCTTTTTTGCTGTTTGTTTGTTTTTTGTTTGTTTTAGGAAGGAGAAAGTACTGTAGGTTTTGCAATGAAAGGCTGGATTGCAGAAGTAGATGAAAAATTGAAGGCAGGGGCTTCTGTGTTTGCTGAGGAGGGCGTTCAGAGTGACTCATTATTAATCACAACATGATAGCTCCTCTGAGACGCAGGCTCTGCCGAGCTCCTGTTATACACTCACTGAAATAGGACTCAGGCTAAATGTAATGGGCAACTTCCCGCTGTTCATTTGATTCAAGAATATAACTTCGGAAATGGGGCCCAATTTGTGTTACTTTGAACCTGGAAGTAACACAAAACAACTTGGACTTTTGTGATGAACCCGGATGGCTAATGTCGGGTTTGAGCTTCAGGAAGACATGGTACTTTTCTATTTCTACCAAAACAAATAGCAACTAGAAAAAAAAAATGATAAACTTAGGAAAGGAAGTGTAGGTGGTCAAGATACTGAAGTGCTTCTCACACTTGGAGTCCGGCAGCAGCAGAATCACCAGGAGGGCTTGTCAGATGCAGGTTGCTGGCAGGACACCAAGGGCTCCTAATTTATGAGGTCTGGGGTGTGCAGGACACCAAGGGCTCGTAATTTATGAGGTCTGGGGTGTGCAGGACACCAAGGGCTCCTAATTTATGAGGTCTGGGGTGTGCAGGACACCAAGGGCTCCTAATTTGTTAGGTCTGGGGTGTGCCCAAGAATTTGTTTTCTCAAGCTCCCAGGTGATACTGTGCCTTGAGGACCACTAGTGAGAGGAAAAGGGCCTGGATTTGGGGATGAGAACACCTGTGTTCATCTGCACATCTTAACGTGTGATTGGTAAGTGCTCTCAGATGACTCACTTAACCTGCTTTGTGATTTCACTTTTGTCAGTTATCTGGAATGACAGTAACTGTAACCTACTGAGGCTTTCCAAAATCAAGAACCAAATATGGTGACACAGGAAAATATTTGTAAATCTTGGCTAATAAAGTGCATTTCCCCCCTTTATTTTTGTAGTTTAAAACAAAGGTATAAGTTCTTCATCAAGAATTTATCTCCAGATGGCCCCGCCTGGCTCTTCTTGGGGCTGTTGCCATCTGAAGCAGGTGAGCCATCTATCACAATGATAGATTGGTAATACCAGTAGGAGTGTTGGTGGCCAGCCCGGTAGCCACCTCTTCCCTGTGTTTCTTGCTAACAGAAGAAACACTACTTTTGTTCTAGAATTTTGTTTCCTTTGTGCTTTAAGGAAAGAGTCCCTCCTGAGGCATGTGACTGGTGATTGGTATAAGCCTATGTTGGTAACTTCTGTTTCCCTCCTGTGAATAATGTTATAAGGATTAAATTCATATGTTCAGTAAATATTTATTCAGTGTCAAGTCCTGCTCTTGGTACAAGAATATAAAAATGAACAAGATCGGCCAATAGACTGGAATGGTAGGCTATGCTGAACAATCAGTAACTCAACTAATTTCTGCTATGAAGAAAAGTACTATACGGTAAGACTAGGTACTTGGAATACCAACCTTGTCTGGGGAGGAAAGTGGGAACAGGGGTAATGGGAGGTTTTTGAAAGTGCACTTGAGCTGAGAATTAAGGATGGATAGGAGTAAAAATAACTTTAAGCTTGTACAACGCTGTGAGATAGGAAGAAGCTTTGTATACGATAAAAGTTGAAGAGATCAAATATGGTCAGATCACAGAAGGTATTACAGGTGATAGTGGGAGTTCAAACTTTAGTCAAAGGGAAATGTGGAAAGTCAGTAAAGAATTATAGCTGGTAGTCACTGGAGATTTGCATTGGAAAAAAAATTGCTTGAGGTGTCCTTGAAGAATGAATTGAAAGAGGACCTAGCAGGCGTGAGTAAACCCATTAACAGACACGCAACAAGAGACACTTGGTCACAGCTTGGACCATGGTGCTGGCCCAGTATGGTAGACACTGGCCACGTGTGGCTACTGAGCCCTTTAAATGTGGTTAGTCCAAATTAAGATGTGCTCTTGAAGTTCAAAATATGCAACAAAGATGTAATAAAACAAACAAAAAGACTTAACTAAGGAAACAAAAGTAAAATATCTCCTTACTAATTTTTGTATATGAATTACATGTTAAAATGAGAATATTTTGGATAGTTGAGTTAAAAAAAGATACTTATTTGATTTTACTTATTTCTTTTCACTTTTTTAGTGTGGCTCCTAGAAAATTTGAAATTCTATGCATGACTCACATGTGTGAGCTGCACTGTTTGACTGGACGGTGCTGGTCAGGAGTTTGACAGAAGGAAGTGGATACATAAAGAGGAGACTAAAACCACATTGATGAATTCGATGACTTACTCTGGAAGAGAGGATCTTCAAGGATCAAATGATTAATTGGGTGGATACATCATTTCTTGAGATAGGAAAGAAGGAGCTGGGGTGAGAAGAGTGTGAAAGGTAACGTGTTCTTGTTTGGTCATGCTGAGCATTTGATGATCTTCGGAAGAGACATCTCAGCAGCGGATAATAATCATCATCCAAGATGGTAAATGAAGCCGTGAGGGCAGCTGCGATCAAGGGAAAACTGACAATGTACAGAGCAGAGGAGGAGACTGGTAAGGAGTGACAGAGGGTAGGGGGTGAGCAAACTAGGAGGATTGTGACAAGAGGGACTTGTCAGTCACAGTGTCAGAGGCTACTGAGACAAAACAGCAGACTGTTGATAATCATTGAAACTAAAATCTAGTGATGAATACATGGTAGTTCATTGCTACTGTTCTTCCCACATTTGTACATATTAAATGTCTGTATGTGAAGTTTCTGTTGCGTTTTCTAGAGATGTAGAAATAGAGTGGCTGGAAGGTGTCCTTTGGGGAGAATTCAGTCAAATCATTTATAAATTTCCACCAGCTTCACATTGTACTTATTTATAACTCAATTAATTAAACAATACGTCTGGAGCGTCGCCTGTGGCTCAGTGAGTAGGGCACCTGCCCCATATACTGAGGGTGGGGGGTTCGAACCCGGCCTCAGCCAAACTGCAACAACAGCAGCAAAAAATAGCTAGGCATCGTGGTGGGCGCCATAGTCCCAGCTACTAGGGAGGCTGAGGCAAGAGGATCGCCCAAGCCCAATAGCTGGAGGTTGCTGTGAGCTGTGACGAATACAATAGATGTAGAGCTTAAGGCTCAAGGAGGTTTATCCAGTGAAGAAATACCTTATACATCGTCTCTGTCCCATGGCAATAGCAGCGTTTTTTAATGAAATTAGAGGATGGAGACTGTGGGAAATGCAAGTCCTCACGGTACAGAGGTGACAAAGCGGATAAGAACAAGCTATGATAATGTCCTTTAATTTTTCATTTATTTTCATTGACCCAAGAAGGATTAAGACATGTAAACATAAAACTAAAATGTCAGAAATTTGGATGATAACATGCCAAAGCTTAAAGGATTATATATTCCATCCTCATGATTTCCCATTATTAAAATTTAAGACAACAAAGAGTGAGGATTTGCTAAGTGCATGGTGTCACATAATTATTTTGCCTGTGAATTCAAATTCCTGGGATTTTGAGTGCAATGATTTTTAAATACTTGGATCAATAGATCATATCCCAATATGCTTTTTATTCTTTAGGTTTAAATAGATTAAAATTTTAAAGGAAAAGAGAAAAATCAACAGTTCAAATTAGATTGCATTCAAGTTTTTAATACAATGTGAACTAACGAAGAAAACTTATTCTTAAAGTTCATTCAAAAATGGACTACAAATGTATTTTTTTTGTGAAAAATGAATTATTTGAGTTTGGGAAGAGAATAGAAAATTCTCAATATCCCAAATATGTGGAACACAAACAACAAAACAAATAAGTCAATTTAAAAATGGGCAAAATAATAAAGTATCACAGGAATGGAAAAGCAAGTACCCAATGTTCCCAATACGAATATGAATCCCACAGATAAACAGCTACATACCCACATGAGAGAAAAACACGAATTTAAGTCGGGGGAGGAGGGGGAGGAGGGGGAGGGGGGTAGAGGGGAGGAGAGGAGGGGACTGCTGTGTTCTTACCTGATGTCACAGTGCGGGGCACACGGCTGGGTGCAGGGCTCAACTACAGCCTGGACTTTACTAAACAAATGCAGACAATGCCACCTAAAGACGGGTGCCCTCGTGGTAACCTGAAATCTAAAAATGAATAAATAAGAAAAGACTTAAACAGACATTTATTAAAAGAAGGCAAAAGAGACCAACAGATAATATTTTTAAAAGTTCAACATCACTGTAACAGGAAAATGCAAATCAAAACCACAATGAGGTGTCACCTCATTCCAATCAGAACGGTTACTATCAAAAAGTAGGGAGAGGACAGGTGCTGAGGAGGGTGTGGGGGCAGGAGCACTTACACCTCGTTGGTGGGAACGTACATTAGTGCAGCCTGCAGAGAACAGGATGGAGGTTCCTAGAATATTAACAGTGGAAATACCGTGGGACCTGGCAACCTCACGATAGGGATACACATGCAAAAGGAAGGGAGCGGATACTTCACAGAGACGTGGGCACGCCTGTGCTTATTGTGGCGCTATCCCCAACAGTCAAGGTACAGAGTCAACCTCGGTGTCCATGAACAGATGAATGGATAAACAAACTTTGATGAAGACACACAGCAGGATGCTACTCAGCCACAAGAAAGGATAACATCCTGTCGTTCACGGAAGAGCCTGGAGGACATTATTTAAATTAAAATAAGTTGTAAATACCATATGATCACACTCATGTGGACTCTAAAACTCTGTTCTCTTGTAAGTAGAGAATAGAGAACAGAGGTTACCACGGGACGCAGGGTGGGGATGGTGAGAGACTGATCACAGGGGCAGATCACAGGGAGAGAGGAGGAAGGAGTCCCCAGGCTCCACTGCACAGTAGGGCAGCTGTAGCTGTCCTACTGTGCAAATTCAAAGAAGTCAGAAGAAAGGTTTGGAAATGCTCTCATCACAAAGAAATGGTGACTGTTTAAGATGACAGGTATGCTGAGTACCCTGATTCGATCAATACACAAACCATACGTGTACGGAAACATTATATCTTTACTTTATAAAAATGTATAATTATTGCATGTCAAACATAAATTTAAGAAAATTAAATATTAAAAAAATCAAATTAGTAGGCTATGTTGATTATTCAATAAATGACTCAAGACAGTTGATCAACTATCTGTAATAACCCATAATAAAATGGAATTAGATTTATGACACCATATGCCCAAATAGATGAAAGTAAATTCCATATGGGTTGAGTATCCAAATGCAAAATGAAATGGAAATGCTAAGGATTTACAAGTGATTGTAAGTGTAAGCAGAAAATCTGAAAGGAAATATTGATAGATTTAACTTTATAAAAATCAGGATGTTAAGATCACCTCAAACTAAATTGAAAGGAAAAGCACAACTTGGAGAAAATGTTTACGACATTTGAGAAAAGGCCAAGGAATCTTAAAGAATTATTTCAAAAAGATAAAGACCTGGTTAAGACATAGGGAAAGATATGAAAGGGAAATTTCTAAAAGTGAAAAGGGTAAAATCTACTGGGCAGCACCTGTGGCTCAAAGGTGTCAGGCACTGGCCTCATACACCAGAGGTGGTGGGTTCAAACCCAGCCCTGGCCCAGAACTTCAAAAAAAAGGGATAAAATAGATTTTACATAACTACCAAAGATTTTTTAAAATAATAAATGCTTCTCCAAGAGTATGGCCTATCTCATACTCTATTGGCAGAACTTAATATATCTTTTTGGATTGTATTATTGGAAATTTGACAATTTCAAAATATACTTGAAACCTAAAAAAAGTGTCTAGTTTTGATCTACAAATTTTACTTATCGATTATAAATCAAGTAAGTAATCATGGTTGTAGCTAAAAAGAAAATACATGTACAAGAACATTGATTAAACATGTTAAATGATGAAAATGTCAACAGCCTATGTTTGTGGGAAGGGAGGTTGATGAAATAAAACATGCTATGGACGTACAATGAAATGTCATTCAGGGAAAATGAGGATAAATATTTATTGTTGTGAAAATGTGTCTAAAATACAAGCTATTAAAGTGATAAAAAAGTAGTTATACATAGTTATAACTCATAACATAGTCATAACAATTATAACTCATAATTCAAAATTTTTTCAACTTTAATTTTTAAAAAATTTTTTAAAAGAGACAATAAAAACCTATTTTCACCTCTTTGTACTGGTGCCTGGAGTCTCAGCTACTTGGGAGGCTGAGGCAAGAGGGTCGCGTGAGCCCGTGAATTGGAGGTTGCTGTGAGCTAGGCTGATGTCATGACACTCTAGTCTGGGCAACAAAGTGAGAGTCTGTCTCAAAAAATAAATAAATAAAACAAACAAACAAATAAATAAAAGAATACTGGCTCTGAAGAAGGACAGCCACGGCTTACATTTTTACTGTGTGGCCCCGTACATAACTGCTCTGAGCCTCAGTTTCCTCGTTATAAATGGAGGTGCTTCATTTCCTCAACTGTAAAGTGAAAGGTCGAACCAGGTTCTCTTCAAGAACAAAGAAATGATTATTTGGGAAAAGGGACTTCCAGCAGAAAACGTGTGTATCTGTGCTGCCTGAGAATAAATTAGGCGTCCTGGGAGTGCTCTCAGGGCTAGTCAGAAGTGGAAATACTGTACACAGGGTAACAGTTCTGTTCCTGAGAGGCGCACGGTTTAAGCTTCTTAGCTCTCCCTGTGTCCTGTCTGAGACTCGCCCAGAGTCCCAGCAATGATCATTCAGCCTTTCTGCAACACAGTCAGAAAGGGAGCTGCTGCTGAGAGTCCCTGGTTACGTTTTCCCCCTGCCAGGACTTTTGCCGGCTGCCCTACAGACAAGCACAGTCACAAAGCCAGATAAATTACTACTGCAGCGGGCACTTGCGGTATTTAATGAGTGTGTCCCAATTTTGACACTTAAAAATTAGAACTATTTCTTTTTGAAAACCACTTCAAAAAATGCACATTTCAAAGACCACCTTGGATGGCTTATACTTTTCCCAGGCTTGTGTGAAAAGCTGTTCTCTGGTCATCATTCCATTATAATATTTGGAGCAGGGGTAGTTTAGACTATTGTTTTTCTTCGATGTTTTGGGTTTTGTCTGTTCTCTTTTGATTTTGAAATTTATTTTCAGAGCTAAGTTCTTGTAATGATAATTGTACTCTGTCTACCAGATAGAAAAACGTACGTGACACTGTCGTCTACAATTCTTCTCTCACCTGAATTGCTACGATTTAGAATTCCCATGACCCTTTATATTTTCAAAGGATTTTAGTGCTGTTTTAATTTGTTATACCTGGGAAATGAGAATGCTGAAAATGCCCCAGAGTAGGTTAGTTTGTATAGTATCAGTAGACATCTTGATTTTCCAAAAGACGATTGATACCCAGGTTAAAAATCAGAATAGCTGGTTAATTCATGTAAATAAATGCAATATGAAAAGGAGAAGTGTCCCCTGCAGCAGAGGAAGAGGAAGGCTATTAAATGCTATTTTTAAAAAGGTTTTATTTATTAGGTTCCTTTTTTAACAGTTCTTTCAAAGATGTATTATGCTGCATGCCTCACAGTGCACAAACCTTCATTATTACAAGCACCAAGCCTGAGAGTCCCTCC
>CAUYQV010140592.1:0-15835 GCA_963574575.1 Galagoides demidoff
AAATGACAAATAGATCCACAGTGTAAGTGTAATTCCAAACAAAATACAGCAGACTGTCTGCATGTTTAAGTTGAAAATATAATTAAAATAATTAAATTTGTAGGGAAAGGCAAAAGACCAAGCATAGCCCAGGAATGAATCAGGACACTGATAAGACTTCCACAAATCAGGAGCAAAGTCTTACAATAAAACTACAGCAATCAAGAAAATAATATTGGATCTGGACCAACTCATGGGTGGTAGAACTAACTAGAGAGTCATAAAGTTTCACTAACGTGAAGAGCTCCACAATTATACAAAGGCAGTAGAGTGGATCTTTGGGGAAAGTTTTCAATAAATTCTGCAGGCCACTGGGATATCTCCACCTGTGTATTAATTCTTCTGCATAACATCTATCTATTGATTTATAATTTGGTGCCTACTTTGTACCATTCATAAAAATCAATTTAAAAGTGATTGCAGGTTCAAATGCAAAAAGAGAATAAAAAGAAAAATAAGAGTACAAGAATCAGAATAATCAAACTTCTAGAGGAAACTAGGAAAAAAAGCAAACATTTATTAATCAGGGTATACACCTGCATATAATATTTATGTAAAATATATATTTATTTCTGGCAAATTTTATATTTATTTCAACTCACAAATCTCTGTGTCTATTCATTTTACATATTTATTTGTCATTATCTTCTGGCATGTTTTGGTCACTTTTACTCTCCTGAAATGGCTTTCACTAGGGCAGCGTAGCTAAGGGTACATGACCTAGGAAGAGTGTGAAACACGGTGCCATGTGCCATGTGTAAGGTCTCGCCTGGTGAGCCTCTCTGCTGTCATTGATCAACATTTCATTCTGGTATCATTAAGACTTACAAAGTTGATTTTACTACATAAATGAATCAAAAATTAAATTCTTTAAATTATACTGCAAATAAAATAATGTGTAAAAGAAGACATCATAGATCAAATTACAACACACTAATTGAAATCATCATATAGAATATTGAACATTAAATATATTACCAAAAGGATATTCTTTGTCAGTATTCACACTATTATTCAGTTTCTTAGTTTGCCTTTGTTTTATCATCCATTGCCCTGAGTTTCCGCTGTCCTTATCCACAGTTTAAGATAAGACTTCTGTTTATTGCTCTTACGTTTTACACAGGGATTCCCACACCAAGCACAAAGCTTATGTTTCCCAAATTCATTCTGGCTCATTTGAACATAATTATTAATAGTAATTTTAAAAATAGAAAATCTAGGATAAATGATTCTAGGACAAAAAAGCCAGAAAAACAAAAGTAAAGCAGGAATGCCCTGAATAACACTGCGGATCTGATCACTCCATGTTAGAACAACTGTAATGGTGTGAAGTGATCACTGGGGTAAAATAAAGGGGAATGAAAATAATCCAGAGAGAAATATGCATATGTTGAATTGCCACACCCTTAATATTTCATTATTCCACCTTAAAACATCATCAATTAGAATCGGGTTGCCAATCAGCATGGCAACTCTTAAAAGTTTAAATCATCGAGATCCTTGAGATAAAATTCGGGAGGAATGTAAACAGCAAGTGAGGAAATATTTCCTTTGAGGACTGAAGGGTCCAAAGAACAGTGTTTCTCTCGGAGTGGAATCGCTGTAACTGGATTAAGGATGGCAGAGCTATTTGGAAATACAAAGAACCAAATTTAACGAAATATTGCAGCCAAAATAAAGATCCTCCCACATCAGTTTGCATTTATCATTTTAAGTGAACAAAATGTACATGGAAAAAAATGTGAGAAGCCTATTGTAGTAAGAGTAATGTGTCAGTTTATTTACTCTAATAAAACACATACCAATATAATACCTAATGTAATTCTCTTATTGTTACATAGATAGTTGATGTCATTTTCATGTATCATTGTGGGGAGAATTTTTGTAACAAACATATAATGTTAGTTCTGTCTAACTAGCTGACTTCTGAATTTTTTTTTTACATTAATGCATTGATGGGTACAATGTGCTGATTTCATATACAATTTGGAATGCCTACATCATACTGGTTAATATATCTCTCACCTCATTTACTTAATTTTTGTGTTAAGACATTTATACTCTATACTTAATAGATCTGACATGCACCCAGGCAATATGCACCATAGGTGTGATCCTACCATTAACCCTCCCTCCATCTGACCTCTCCCCTCCCCTCCCATCCTCCCTCCTTCATCCTGGGCCATCGTTGTGATCTATTCTTCATATGAAAATGTAAGTGACTGTAAATTGGTTTCATAATAGTACTGAGGACATTGGATACTTTTTCCTCCATTCTTGAATCTTGACAACATTCTATTTCAAAAGGTCTTTTATGAAAATAATTTTAACCTAATGTTTGACTTTGCCCACTGTATCAGATACACCGTTTGCAGACACTTGTCACTATGTAGATAACATAAGATGTAAACTTTCATTTGAAAGTTATTGAGGGGAATATGGTAGGTTGGTAATCTCTGGAAATTGCACGGGCTGATATCATTTCCATTTGTTCTGACATAGAAAAACTTGATGACGAGGGTATATTTATATAATATAAAATATTTATTATGCATGTGAAATTACATGTAAATTACAAATTCTATTGCAGTGTTTAAAAGCTTAAACTCTATAAAACTAAATAAAATATTTGAAGACTGAAATCATTAATACCGTAATTCCATTGTCAGCATCAATACCATAATTTCATGACACATCAGAACTCTTCTACCATCGCTGATGTAAGAATAGTAGTATAGCTGGGCACGGTGGCTCACGCCTGTAATCCTAGCACTCTGGGAGGCTGAGGCAGATGTGTTGCCTGAGCTCAGGAGTTCAAAACCAGCCTGAGCAAGAGCGAGACTCTATCTCTAAAAATAACCGGGCATTGGGGCAGATGCCTGTAGTCCCTGCTACTTGAGAGGCTGAGGCAAGAGAATCTCTTGAGGGCAATGCCTGTGGCTCATTGAGTAGGGCACCAGCCACATATACTGAAGGTGGCAGGTTCAAACCCTGCCCTGGCCAAATTGCAACAAAAAAATAGCTGGGCGTTGTGGTGGGCACCTGTAGTCCCAGCTACTGGGGATGCTGAGGCAAGAGAATTCTCTAAGCTCAGGGGTTGGAGGTTGCTGTGAGCTGTGAAGCCATGGCATTCTACTGAGGGCAGCATAGTGAGAGTCTGTTTCTAAAAAAAAAAGAAAGAGAGAGAGAGACAGAGAGAATCTCTTGAGCCCAAGAGTTTGAGGTTGCTGTGAGTTGTGATGCCAGGGCACTCTACCAACGGCAGCAAAATGAGACTCTGTCTCAAAAAAAAAATGAAAAAAGAATAGTGTAAATCTGTCTGTGTTGATTTTTTATTAACAGCCAGGAGTTTGACAGAGGACTGGGTGATTCTCATTCAAATGTCTTACAGTAATAACACGACTTCATCGGATCATGTCAAACAGAGAGTGCTTTATCCACTGATGGTTATGGGAGACATCCCCACGTACATGACTGATCAATGTGCCTGTGCAGACTAGGTTAGAGATCATGTAGGCAGCAGAGGAGTCAGCAAGCTGGGGCGAGGGCATTTCATAATTAAAACTCACATTTATTATGGAACTCTGGAATATGGGTACTATGGTTTATGACGGCTGTGGAATGCTGAGATTTAAACTGTAGATAACAAAATCACTTGTCTATTGTCGTGCATCATATTTTTTTGGTTTTGAATGCAGTGGTAATAAGGTTAATAAGTTTTTCTTAGAATGAAGATATAAACTGTATAATAAGGAAACTTTTTTTTACATGAATGGTTAGTTTGAGTGCTTTGATTAATCTGGAAGAAATTTAGCAAGAAGGCGTTGAGTTGTATAATGCTCCAAAACAGGACAGATTAAATAAAAGTATTTTGATGCACACTCTGAATCTGGGATTATAATAAAAACAAAACAGATACAAAATGAATTAAGTGACTGTGATCAAATTCATGATACTACATAAAAACAGTGGTTTCATCAGCATACTTCTCACTTTTTTCCCACTAAAATCTTATTTTATTAATATGAGGAACATTATTTATGTACAAGTACTCACTGGTCCGTCCTTACGGTTTTTATATTTGAGGTGCGGTAACTTTACAGGCTAAAACCTTCAAATAGAAGTCGGGAAACAACTGGTATTTTCTCACTTGTCACCTTAAATGTGCAAAATATTCTTCAATTATTTTTTGTTTTTCCATCCATAATCACCTAAAAACAAGTTATTTTTTATATTTTTTGTGGTATTTTTAACAACTCTACCTTTTAAAAATCTGAGATAACAGAATTTAAGTCAAACAAATTAGAGTGTGTTTAATAAAGAATAATATATTCAGAGGACTATGACCAATTTATCCCAATCTCCGTCATTCCCAACTCATGAGTCTAAGTGCATTAGTTTCATAGAATCTAATTGTACATGTTATGCTTTTCTAAAAATAGGGATTCTTATTTGTCTGAGAAATAACTGAAATTAAATTTGTAAGCATTTTAAATTAATTGTATTTTATCTCTTCCTGGCTCTCCATAGCGTATGTGGGCTATATTGATGATAAAGATTATTGAAGAGGACTTTGTATCCAATTAAAAAAATAGTAATTTAAAATATCTTTAAATAACTACAGAGTTCAGTGTCACCCATTGTATTCTTATTTCAAATCTAAAATGTTACTATCATCTTTCTTAATTAGTAAGTTAAACTGAATGTCACTTAGAAGTTATGCATTTTCCTTTCAAAAGCAGCCTATTTTTGATAATAATCAAAAAAAAATAAGTGATTAATGTAAGCAAAAGGCATGTTAGACAGTTGCTAATGTTAAAAATGATGCACTTAGTGACTATTGTCCCCCCAAATTTGATGGAGGCTATTGACACCTTTTTGGTAGTTCTCTAAAGAGTGAGGGTGCAGAGTATATTTACTAGATTCACTTCTTGTTTTCTATAGACAAGAAATATATAAAACTAAATATTAAAGGAGTAAAGTTTAACATTTTTTTAATGAACACACACATATGATAAAGTATATGAACACCAACGAATATTCATAATCTGTAAACTATAAGTATCTCTTGTTCTTTTCCACACACGGTGACCTAACTTGTTAAAACACGATTTGCTTCTATCTGGGTTTCATACTGCAGAAAGTACATCACCCGACTTCTTTTTCAAGGTCACATGAAGGTAAGAGTTTTGTGTTTGCTACAAGTTTACTTTTAGGTGCAATTATGGGCGGGGAATGGCATAACCGTCCAAAGCGGGCTTAATTGCTTATTAAACAGCATGCCATGAATATGCTTTTTTCATCCCTTGCTAAGATTTTAGTAAAAACTAGCAAGTGTTACCCAAAGTCTAGATTACATATTTTGTAGGCTGCTTACAGTTACAAAAGAATGAACAGTATTCATAAATTAAATATTGAGACTGAGGGGAAAAGAAATCACGTATAATTGTGTTACTTGATCTCTTTTTAGCTCTAAAGGTAAAAATGAATGTGTAGCTTCCATATTGGAAAATATCAGAACAGTGAATTCAGCAATTCCATGCAGCACGGTGGGTCACTGTTTCTTCAACCAACACTGGCAGAGTCTCCTTGGATTTCACATCTACTAATATCCTATATTTATATCTCAACTATTCACTTATGTAACTTTTTTTATCCACCTGTGTGCCCATTCATTTATTTGATCATTCCAAATATCAGGCACTCCATGACTCCCAGCCTAATAGACCTTATATGTTTTGGTAGAAGAAAGGTGATAACTTTGCAAATCCAAAGTGACAGGGGGAGAACATAATGGTTTGTCTCAATTTTACTGGAAAGTCCTAGTTTGAAAGTAACTGCATTTCAAATAAAAATGTAATCCATAAAAGCCTGTTACGATTTGTAAATAAATCTGTGTTTAATAAATATTTTGTGATTTTCTCAATTTTCTACAAGCCAAATTCTAAGTTCAAAGTGGAGATTCAAACATAATAATAGGGGACTCAAACACAACAGAAATACATTTTGAAAGGTCACAAACAATAAAATATCTGCACTGGTTGCTTTGTAAAAAACAAAATAGGTGGTAAGAATTTGAAAGCAAGGTCAGCACTCCAGAATCCATTAGATGGCTGTGGATATAGAAAAAAAGATGAAAAATGAAGGATTCATTGTGGCAAAGTAAGTCACAGTATTCATAAATTAAATATTGAGATCGAAGGGAAAAGAAATTACATATAATTTTGTTACTTGTTATTCTTTACCACTAAAGAAAGTCAACAAGAATCATGAAATGCTTTAGAGGGAAATCACTGCTGAAAAGGCTGACAGAACCATAGGAATATTTTATTCTCATAGGAGACAACATTTCTGATGGCAACTGACCAGTGCTCTGTCGGCTCCTCCCACTCAAAGAAGGGTTTAAAAGGTGCTCACAGATTTGTGTAGGATTCCTTATGAAACTTGAACCCTAACTGGCACACCCACCGGATGTACTGACCTGCACAGATTGACTAGATAATCTGTATAAGCACGTCAAATTGCAATGATGGACAGATCAAGGGTAGTGTGGATCAAGCCATGTTTGTAATCTCTATTAATAATAATCACCCATCATGGAACTGTCCAGAGACCATGACATCAATAATGTACTGTACAAACAATAATCTCTTTGTGGGCTCATTATTCACTAACATGGCTGTTTTTACCTCCTCTTCTTTGTCTAAAATTCTACCCCTTTTCTCTCAGTTACTGTACCTGTATCATAATTCACTGGTGAAATAGAAGGAAATGCCTATTAATTTATTTATTACAGACCAATATGTCAGCCTACTTGAATCGGACCCTTTCTCCTAATGCCTGGACTCTATGACCTTCTTTTTACAATATAATAGAAGTTATATCCCCTTTATTTGACTTCAACAATATTCTTCCTTTGTGTCATCCTCAATAGTATATAACTGTGTGATTAAATTTCCCATCTTAAAATTAAGTAAACAGTGATAAACCAGAAAAAACTCCCCTTGCCCTCCCTCCACTTCGTGTCTCACATCATTATTTTCTCCTCACAGCACAGCTCCTCTTAGCGTTGGATAAATTCACTGTTACTCCCTCTTCTCCTTCCATGTGTGACATGGAGTACTCTCCAATTGCACAAATTAACCCAAACTGTTCTTTTCAAAGTCATCAGGGACCTTCCGTTTGTGAATCATGGGTCCCTACTCTGGTTTGAGTTTATTCAGATTCACAGCAGCGTTCCACCCACTGGGGAGATCTCGCTCTTCCTTTGAGGCATCTTTTCTCATGTTTTTCTCTTCTTCCTATTGCCACTGGCCAACTCCACACATTCTAAGTTTTCCAGGCAATCCCCTTTTGATTAACAGTCTAGTCATCTGGATGCTTTTCTCTTCTCTAGGTACATTCTCTGCCAAAGGGGTCTCACCCATCACCACGCCCCACAAGCCTGTCCTATTGACTCCCTTGTTGGTACATGCAATCCTAAGAGCTCTGCTATGGGAGCGCTTCTCCTCAATTCTATCCACAGTTTCAAAGAACGTTTCCTGATACAATTTAGGTCCATAATATGTGACCGTCGAGGAAGAGGAGGAGGAAGAGGGGACTAAAAGGGAGACAGAGAAAAAGGAGACAGAGGAAAGGATCTCATGGAGAACCTGAAAGAGTAGGGGAGACGATGAGGAGGAAGAACTATAGTCTTTGTCCAGCTACCAAAACAGAATGATTGTAAAATGCTGTTTACATCCATTGGTTATTTGTCCTAATACATATTACACAGGAAAATTTGTTTAAGCTCTTGTTAAATACCTATATGTTCTAAATAATATAGTCCAGCATCTTTAAATTCCTACCTGGAATGTTAAAATATGAAGAGTCAGGAAAATATATGACAGGATATATATATTTATAATCATTGGCTAGTGAATTGACTATTTTGCTAATGTAGTTGTGAAGCATGTCAGCATCAATAAAAATGACCACTATTAAATCACGTTTATTCGTCACTGTTAAGCAAATCTTTGAATTAAATTTTACCATGTGAATAGAAAAGGAGAAATTTTGCATAATTATAATCTCTCCCAAGTGGGAATGCATTTCTGAGTTCAAAGGCAATCAGTTCTTAATATCTTATATAAATCACCCTTTTCTGTATCTAGTATACCTGAAACATTAATAACAACACTGGTCTTTGAAAGGGGACTTGAAATGTATATGGCCACAGAAAAGTGTTCAGCTATTTCATTGTGTTTTTGGTATTCATATTCCATGGTTTCAATGAATGTGCTTATTTTTGTCTTACAAGTTCATTTCTCCTATTTCTACACACATATCTTGCAGTGTTAGGTTTTACCTTCTTTGAGATACAAAAGTATATTTTATTTTGAAAAATAAATTGTTATACTTATACTTAAGAAAACAGTAAATAAACAGGCTAAAGAATTTTATGAATTGCTCAAATAAACATATGTAGCCTTATTTCCCATTGCTTTGAAGATCAAGATGACACTTGAATAATGTCGTCTTAATAATTTATTGGCATTTAATAATTTATAGATGTATATACAATTGTTTATAAAAATTTAATCCTTTCAAGTATTTTACTTAAACGTGTTTTTAGAAGGAAGTACCAGTGTAGAACATTAAAAGATTGATTCATTTCTGAACTGCATAGTATATGCTTGATATTTTAAATTTCTTTTTAATGTTAGTACATCTTTGATGTAAATAATATGCAATACCTTCTGGAGACATCTCTGGTACAGTGGCCTCATAAGGTTCATCTAGGAATTTTGGCTCATTGTCATTGATATCCGAAATTCTGATGACAAACTCAGACTCAGGTTCCACAGCCTTTCCAGTGGTGATGTCTATTACCTGGGCTCTTAGGATGTAGAGGGATCGTTCTTCTCTGTCAAGCTTCTGTTTGGCATATAGGTCACCTGTTCTTCCATCAATGGTAAAAATGTTTTCAGCTCCAACTCCCAAAAGTTTATACTGGAAAGAGTTGTTTCCATTATCCAAATCAGATCTTAGCTGCAAACGAGAAGAGGGATAATTTAGTTTCTTGACATCTGAAACAGGAAAATCAAATTCAGTGATTATATTGGCATATATTTTAATTATTCCCTAAATAAATTATTCTATATAATTCCCCACATTGTATTACATAGGTAAAATATTACTTTCAGAATTAAAATGTATCACCAAGCAGATGCAAGTGTCTTAATTTTTGATGTAAAGAAGTGTACAAATTTAATTATTCTATATAATGATTCTAATTAGAAAATATAATAGTTGAAAAGTAAAACCTGTTTTGTAAATTATGTACAACATGGTTCAAGTTCAATTCACAATTACATTCTTAGTCAATAAAAGCATACTGTCAAATGCTTATATTAGGTTGAGACTTGGAGACAGATAAGAAGATAATAATCTAGGTATACTTAGATAGTAATACTCTGTCTTTAGTCTTAAAATGCACAGAAAACATGGAAATATTAGAAATAAAATTAGAGAGATAATGAGAAGAAAATTATCTTAACCCTTTGTTGGGCATATAATACATGCCACCATATATATAACTTCCTTTATATTACTGTTTTCCAATGCCATGCATAATAATACTGTGGAATACATACTGTATCATGACATAATCATTTTTCCTATAGAGAATAAGAGTGACACCCAGACAATTTTACGAGCTTTTCCAGATTACTTGGTTTTCATGTAGATTTGTGATTTAGACCACATAACCTCTAATCCTAGATTCACCCCTGATAACAACTAAGTGATATGATCTTTAGCCTTTGATTTTCAGCCCGAAGATATAAACCTCTTTTTTTCTCAACATAGTCTTCTTAATTACCAAATATGTTTTTCCTGTTCCTTTATCTTTTAAATTTCTAAAAAACACAATAGATTTGGTTAACAGTCATAGTGTTGATGAATTATTTAGAATTTTAAATTTATATGTAAATAAGTGTAAATTTGTTAGAGTAAAATGCATGTTTTTCGTATCTAACAATTATTTTTCCATAAGAGAAGAAAGATACCATGATGCTCTAATTATCTATGTCATGATGTTAAGAAGCTAAGGAAAACAATTCCAATCAATATATTAAATGAGCAATATGTGGTCCATATTTTTAAAATGACATCATTTCAATGTAGTTTGAGAACATATCCAGAATTAGAATTGAGAATTATCGAATGCACTAATAAATAAATGTATCTCAAGCATATTCACAGTGTAATTTTCAAAGACTACTAAGCTTGATATTTTTAAGGGAAAAAAATAACTCCAAAATTTTACCATGAAATATATATGCTAAATATATGTCAATTTCGTGGACTCTAGTATTATACAATTTCCATAATTCTTGGTTCAAAACATATTTTTCAAGTAAGCAGCTCCTATCAATTCTGCAAACCATTATCACTTAATTGGACTTTCCAGTCTCAATTTCTTTTAACAAATGGATCAAAGGCAGAGTTATCTTGGACACATCAGTCATATTTTATCTGTACTAGCTCTTTAATTACAAGCACCTAAACATTCATAATTGTTATCTTTTAAACTAGTTATCTGTGTGGTATTTAAGCCTAATGAGTTTGTTTAGAGGGAAAACATCTGTTAGATAATTTTCATAAATATTTTTATAGAATGTAATAATAGACTGAACCAATCACTATGTGAAATGAAGTAAAAGGAGATTTGTGTAGGGAGTAGAGACCAACAGGAACCCTGACAGCCCCAGAGGTGGACTTTGTCCCAATTACACAGATGCACTTCCCTGCATCACCTTATTTACTAAAAGTCACCAGCTGATCTTAGCCTGTCACCCCGTTCAGTGATGGGAGAGCATATGGTGCTCTGTGGAGTCCATTATGACGGTGTCTAGGGAGACTCCTCGTTACCTAGCAGACGCTTAACTGTGGACCTCATTAGGGCCATCATGTATGTGATTCACCTTAAGTCATCTTAGAAAATGAAAAAGGAGGAGAAATATTATTTGTAGCAGGTGTGTGGCTGTGCACCTCCCCATCCACATCCACACCCTCACATTTTGAAATCTGCCTAAAATCCTAATGTAAACCTTTATCAAATATACTATTTACATTTGGCTGATAGGATAGGTGAACTTCTACAGAAAACAGACACCATCCTAACAGTGCAGCTCTCCCGAAAGGTCTAGAAAAAGAGAGTTAATAAATTTTGAATACTTCACCCTTTGGGCCCAATTAAATTTTAGTGCCAGTTAATTAGCGGTTAAACTTATTTCAGTTCATTCATCTAGAGAAAGAGCCTTACAGAAAAGGACACGATATTGTAATTACCTCTGCTTAAGGAAAACCAAATAATAAAATAAAACCAAAAACATAAATAGGAGATGTTGTATCTCATTAAGGAATTATTCTTAAAATATATTTTTCGATGAAAATGAAGATAATTATTCCTTCAACTTTAACTTTAGCTAATCAAACAAGCCATGAGGGCTTCTGAAGCTACTTAACTGTGTAAGGATATGGTATTAATCAGCTTCATTAAAAATGAATGAGGGGTAAATCAACAGCCACTTAGCCTAACAGAAAGTCAAGCTAAATGCTGCTGGTAAATGATATTTGTCTCAGAGTGGCCGCTTTGATCCATTGCCAAAAATAACACCATCAAATTTCCAGATGTTAAAAGAGGGCTGCATTTTCATATGAGAGATTAAAATGAAAATGTATAATGGGAGATATCCCTTCTTCCTCCAGTTTTTAGTGGATGTTTGAGGTGTTTGCAAATCTGAAACAAATAATTATGTTGTTGTTTGAGGATTCCTAGTGGTTCTGCTGAGTAAAATATAGAAGTCCTCAAATACCAGAACGTCTCCAACTCATTGTTTACACTGTCCTGCTATTTACAGGAGCGCTTAGTAGAAAATCAGTACCCGGCCGATATGATGAGTTGTGTTCAGTTCCTCCGGCACAAAAAATTGGTTCCACACCCAACCCCGCTTCACTCTCAGATGAGATCCTGCTATCTGCTTTGCTCTTTCTGTTTTAACGTTTTCTGCTGCTGTGAGGCACGGCCATAGGAGAGGATTTCCCAACGTAAAAAGGAGCAGTAAACAGCTATCCATTCTCCAGACTCTATTCATTCCAATTGTTACTCTTCAGGATGGTGCAAAACGAAAACCTTCTCTTCCTTTACAATCTTTTTATCTCTTGCGTATCTTTCACATTCCTAAATGAGAAATAAAAAAGAAACGACATTTTAAAAATAACATTTTCTCATGTAATTGCTAAGACAGGTTACAATTTTTGCATCTGAAAAAAATGGAATAAAAATACACATTTAATTTATCTACCAATTAAGCTAGTTAAGTATATTTTGTAGCTCAGCAATAATTTGATTAGAATAATTGTAAGTTTCTGCTCAAGAGCTGTTCGTTTTAAACTGCAGTCACAAATCTGCCTGAAGGTTGGAAAATCGCGCTGGGACTCTACTGGATTGACAGCTGACACAGGGGAAGGACTTTCTTTCTTTCTTTTTTCCTTTTTTTTTTTGGTATTTAACTTGCTTACTTTCTCCTTTCTGTCTCAGTAAAACTCAAACTCTCCCATTAAAACAACAGTCAAGCCAGGAGAAAAAAAAAAAAAAAGAAATATTTTTTCTTCTTTCTATTTAATATAAATAAATTTTCTAATTCAATTTCCCAAATCATGATATTTTTTATGGAGCTAGTTTAATGGACAGCTTAAAGCCAGGGGGATTTTCTAATCAGTTATACCAGTGCTATCAAACACTCTGATTACCCATCCTGTGCAAGGCATTTGCCCTTCCATAATTGAAAAATGGGAGAAAGAGGCGTTTTTCATCTTCTCAACAAGAAAACCACGCCATTTTTAGATAATAAATATGAGCTCATAGTGCCCAGATAAAATGACTGAATGTTTATAAATTAAAGATGGATATGGAAAATATCTTAGCTGTCTTCTTGTATTTAAATGTTAACAACAAAACATAGAAAGTCTGCCTACTGAGTTTTACGTTCGAAACTTTGTCAGTACCTGAGCCTGATCTTACCGACTGTCTCTGTCATGACTGATAATCCTCAGCCTTATATGAAGGTAAATAGCTTTTCATTTGCTACATACACATACAATTAAATTTGATGCATTTCGTTGGCTGTCCTGAAGAAAGTCATATTGTGAGATCCACAATGAAGTTTGAACTGTATAATCAACATGAAAATAATAAGGGTCCCATATTAAAAGTTTTTCTGCATGGTTCTGTTTTGAATCTTCTTGCATTTTTGAGCATCCCTTAGAGATTATTTTTTTGGTCTTTGGCTCTTGTTAAGAAGAGTTGTTAAAAAACACCTAATTAAGAAGGAACACAGGGTTCTGTAGTCCCCATGCAGCTCCGTCAGGCAGATGTCTTCTTGGTTACAGGTTTACTTAATGAAGGTCATAAAAGAATTCGGCTGAGGTAAAAATTAAAGATGATTTTCATCCTTAGGTTTAATATTTGAAATTCAAATAATGTCTGTGTTTAAGAAATGTGAATATATATTTGTTGATAGCTGGTGAATAATATTTGGAGCAAGTATAATTTTCTTCATGAAAAAGATATTTTGTGTAAAATTTTCAAAACTACCACTGACACAATATGAAGTGCGTTTGTCATGTTTCCATGACTAGTATTTTTGTTGACTTTGTGTTATATTTTTATACATCTAAAAGTACATAACGGATACTTTTCTCATTACTCAGTGTCACTCCTTTTTTCATTTTTTTTAATTATTGTAGCCTATCTCATCTACACACACGCTCACTTTTTTATATTGAAACAAATTTCAAATGGCATATCATTTTAACCATTTGGGACATAGACTTGAACAAAAATACCATGTGTGTCTCTGTGTGTACATTTTTAAAAATCAATATAAACCTTAAAAATTAAGATTAAGGTGTAATATAATTAAATATCCATCCAGTGATTGCATAAAAAGTCTTCAAACATCTTTTTTTTGTGTGTGTGTGGCTGGGGCTGGGTTTGAACCCACCACCTCCAGCATATGGGGCTGTTGCCCTACTCCTTCGAGCTACAGGTGCTGCCCCAAACATCTTGAATCAGGATTTAAATATTTCCACACAATGTAATTTGTTCATACAATCTTTTGGTCTCTCATTTGATCTACAAGTTTCTTTCTCTATTTTAATTTTCCTTTCCATTTATGTGTTGAACAAACAAAGTTATTTCTCCTATAAATTTTTCTAGATTCTGACATTGCTGTGGCTCTAGGGTGTGACTCAATACATGTTTTTGTCCTTGACATTTCCTGTAAATTAGTAAAGCCTTGATTATATGCAATTTAAATTGTTTTCAAAAACATTCACAGCTGATATTATGTTCTTATTGCACGACCTCTTTAGTAGACCCAGAAGTAAAAGTATAATCTACCTATGCAGGAAGCCAGTGGAAATATTGTACATGTAAAGTAAATAAATGGAAGATAAGACAAAGATTCAAATTGATCTTTTACAGAAAAAAAAAATCTACTACGAGGTTTAAGATAAAAATACACTATATAGTATATGACATTTTATTCATTACCAAGAAAAAAACAACTAGTGAAATTAAAGACAGGTATAAACCATCCAGAAATAAATAGAAAAAAAAAGTTAAAAAATCAAAAGTGAACAAGTATTAGGGAGTTTTGAGAGGATTCCAAACATCCTAATAGATATGTATATCTGCAGTCCTAGAACAGATACGACTTTAGAAACCCCTAGATCTGAGTAGCAGGAATCATCTCACTTTAGAGGGAGAAGCCAAAAAAAAGGACTCGTTTTTTACTGGACGCTGGAGTCAGCAGATGGGCAGGCCAGTGCTAGGTGTGGGGATGTGCTGTATACCTCGTCAGGGTGGGAGAGAGTGTCTTCACGTTTTCACCCATTCGTCCCAAGGAGGAGACTTCAGCAGAAAAAGACCTCTGCCCAAGGCCACAGACATGAAAAGAAGAAAAGGACAGGGCTAGAAGTGTAAATAAAAGAAGAGCACGACCCACAGGGAGGGACTGGGTCCTCATCTGCAGCCCCTTCAGAGCATGCAAGGGAGTGATGTTGCCACAGACTCCGTGGGGAGGGAAGGTCTTCCCGGGGCGGGGGTGGGGGACTGCCTTTGTCATTGCCTAAGCCTCAGGCTTGAAAAATCCCCACAAGCTTTTTAACCAAAGGGTGGATGAGTGGAGGGAGGGTGACTGGAAAGATCACCTATATGGTCTGTCTAACAAGGGTACAAGTGAATTTTTCTAGAACTAGAGTATAAATGTTTTAAGACAATAACTAAGTAAATGACACAAAGTCTATGTTAACCAGCTTGATGAAAATACTTCAAATTGTATATGAAAACACTACACTGTACCCCATGTTTGCATTAATGTATACAGCTATCATTTAATAAAAAAAAAGAAAACCAAAGTGATTAGAGGTATTTGTTATGATACTGATCAGAAGATTCCAAATGTTTAAAATCGTCAGTTGTTTTCAAAGTGATCTATAGATTCAGTACAATTACAATGAAATTTCCAGAAGGATTTTTGGGAAACTCACATGCTAATTCTGCAATTCTATATATAAATGCATGGGACCTATAATAGCTCAAACAACATTGTCAAAAGAAGAACATTTGAGGACTTTGCCATCTGATTTACTGTGTAATGGTGCAGTTGTCACTGTGGTGAGCTACTGGACTGACAAATAACTTGAAGGGACAGAGCAGAGAGTGCACCAAGAGACCTACACAGTA
>CAUYQV010140593.1:0-38124 GCA_963574575.1 Galagoides demidoff
TTTTTTTTTTTTTGAGATGGAACCTCAAGCTATCCCCCTGGGCAGAGTGCCATGGCATCACAGCTCATAGCAACCTCCAACTCCTGGGCTCAAGCGAGTCTCCTGCCTCCGCCTCCCAAGTAGCTGGGACCACAGGTGCCCACCACAACGGCTGGCCATTTTTTGGTTGCAGCCATCATTGTTGTTTGGCGGGCCCGGGCTGGGGATTCGAACCCGCCACCTTAGGTGTATGTGGCTGGCACCTTAGCCGATTGAGCCACAGGTGCCAAGCCAGACAAAGAGACCTAGTTATGTGCAACCCCCCAGCTACAGCCCCGCTTTTGAGGCTGCTTTTTGCTATCTCCAAGCAGTGAAGAAAGCTTCTCCTCTGGGCATTTTATGCTTGCAGTAAACCAGATATTTCTCTGGGGGACTGATTTCTCTTTCTCTCTCTCTCCCTTTCTCCTTTCCTCTCTCTCTCTTACTTTCTCTTCGTGAGCAACCCTCTGTCAAAAGGCCTGGGCACATCTGCAGAGCCAGATTGTGGCACGAGCTCTCTCTGAGATTTTCCACAGGAAGACTGAGGTAGTCTGTGTGCAGAAATAGCAAGGTTTGTTCAGAGCCTTTTCTCAGATTTTCAGGGGCTATTTAACTTACTTTGTACCAACTGTCTATGGCTTTCTGGTGTGCAAAGCAGATTCAATAGCATTTTAGCATTCTAAATCCCACATAAAATCTGAGAAGTGCTGGTACACATAGACAAAAACAATTTCAGCTCAGAGAGGAATAAATATGTTTCTGCTCTTCCAAATGCAGTCTTGATTAGCAGTTCCTTTAATTATGGTTTAGAACATGCTAAATTTTATTCCTTGTCTTAAACTTTCCTTCCTTATATGAGATTAAACTTATGTGTCTTGTTTTTGTTACTTAAAAAAATAAAAACATCTATCCATCCCTTCCTCCCTCCAATTTCCAGTTCCTTCATGGATGGAACTTTTAACAAGCCTGAAGGCTGAATGGAAAGCTCTGACATCTTGTTACTCTGTGCTTCAGTGGCTGTTAAATTGATAGTTTCAGAGTGGATATCAAACTATCTACTCTATCAGTGCTTTTTTAAAAAGGGAAGAAGATTACAGTCTGTCCAAATCCATGTTCACTGCTCTGACACGTGCGTCGATAGCTCCTTCTTCCGGCTTACCCATTCCTTTTGACTGTCTCCATTTCTCGGTGGCTATCTAAGTCAGATAGCAACTGTCATTTCTTAAAAATTGCTCCCATTGTGCTTCGGTTGTCTTCATTTTCTGTCCTTCCATATCTACCCTTCAGTATTTGTCTCCATGGACCTCACTTCCAACCAACAGGGGTTAGAATTTCACAAAGCAGACGGAGTCTCCATTTTCCTCCTCGGTAGAATTTCTGTTTGTGGCACATGCATCTCCTTCTTCGCTGAATTCCCAGCAACAGCTCTCAGTAAGGGCAGCTGCGGCTCGGAGCCTCTTTGGATTTTTCTTTCATTCTCTCTTCACATATCGAACTCATTCTGTCTTGAAAGGTTCGCACTCTCCACTGGCCAGGGGAAGGTGGAACATATCACAAGTTGGCAGAGTTGCAGTGCACCCTGCTTTGAACTTGTAAAATTCTTTTCAAAAGTCTAAATCTTTAAAGGAAAGAAAAGAAGCTTCTGGTGCATTTAGACAATGTGGGAACAGGAATGACCTGAGTTTAAAGACAGGGGTTAATGCTGTGATGTCAGTTCTTGGGCACAACTTCCCAGGAACCTTTAGCTTTGCCAAAGCTCTGATTTTAAATGTCTTTCACGGTAATCTTTTTGTGCCTGAAAAAATAAGGAAATAGACAGAACAGGATTTATGACTCTTTGAGTAATTTATCCTAAAGCATACAAGCATATTTTGGGTCCTCCCAGAAGACTCTCTTCGGAGAGGAAACTCAGCGTCATGCACATCTGCTGGTCCCACCTCCCTTCCAATCTGACCATCTGGATGGGAAAATGAGCCGGTGAAGGTGCTCGCTGCCTCCCCTGTCAGTGAATCCACCCTTGTGACATGCGCAGACTGTGGGCACATGTAAGGAGGCGTCACACACGTTCCTTGTGCAGCCCTGATTGTGGGATCACCTTCCAACAGCGATTTAGCCCAGTAACCAGGGAACAGGGAGGCCGCGCTGCCAAAGGGTCCCAGTGTGGCTGGATGGAAGCCTGCTCTGAGGCTCCTTAAGGCCTAAGTAAACAAGTAAGACGACAAAATCCCTGGGAAATGACAGAAATTTACAGAACCCACTACGTGTTTGCTGACTTGGTTTCAGATGTGTGCGTGCAGTGGAGGTGCTTCCCATCCCTCCTCACTGCCAGCCTTTGCCCAGTATGGGCTCGTGAGTCCCATTTTGCCACCACCCTAAGCCTCCCTCATCCATCATCTTTGTTGATATGCTTGTCTCAGTTTTATACTGGGAGGAAATGTCTGATTAGGTCAACTGATGCTGAAGTTGGGTTCATGAAGCCCCAAAACTGTAGCCAAAACCTGTGTGTGGAAAGACTTGACTCTTTTCATCGATCCTCAAAATGTCCTAGGATCTCTGAATTGTTAAGAATCACTGCAAAAAACGTTTTCTGTTCCAAGGGTTTGCTTTTAAATTCATACACATTTGGGGGAAGCATTTCAGGAAGTTCGAGAAAACCACTTTGAGGCAAAAGACGTGGGGGTGGGGAAGGCTCCAAGGCCCTTATTCACTTGTCCAGAATTCTGGGGGTTCATTGTTCTTCAGAGTCCTTAGGTTGCTTCATTCAGAACGCTTTACTGTAAGCAATTTCATTTGGTACACACCATGAGAAAATGCTCCTGGTTTTTGCATGCTGGGCCCTTCATGGACTTGTGGGTTTGGGGACACTGCTATCCTTCTACAAACTGCAGGTTATTTAGGATGTGGAGAGCTAGAGAGAGGCAAAATTTCAACTTTTACTACATTTATTTGTTCATTTGGGGAAAAGGTATTTTGCCTGAATTACCCAAATGGCTAAAAATCAGTATTTGTTTCTTGAATAAATAAACAAGAATAAAAATTGGCTATCTTTATATTTTGTGAGTTTTAAAGTCAGTAGGTCAATAAAAAATTACTGAGAATCAACTTTTTAAATATTTTCCTTAAAGATTTTGGTGTAAAAGATGCATATAAGTAAAGGTCCAGGGGCTGGAACAACTTATGGCAGCTACACAAATGTCAGTGTGGGGAGATTGTGGGACTGTGGGACATTCAAAATGGCTGCTAGAATGGCTACTGTTAAGATAGACTGCTTTGCCTGAAGAAAAGATTTCTTAAAGCCTATCTTGGTCCCACACCTTATCATTCAAAGAAGAACCTCTGTTGGGTCTTTCTGGAGTTGGAAGGCATCGCTCTTGCCTGGGGAAGGGAGCAGTCAGGTCTGACTGTTAATGAAGCTTTGCCTGCCAATACTCAGAGTCTCTTTTCCTGTTTGGAACCTGTGAGGGTGGTTTGTGAAGGAGCTTGTCCTCAGGCTAATTAATCTGAAGCAAAAATGAACTGGGGGAAGATTGAATTTTGAGTCAAAAGCATGAAATAAATTATCCCCTGAGTTAATTAGCACACATATTCTAGAAAAAGTAAACTACATCAAGAATATTGCTCCTCAGTCATCAGCTTCTAATTTCTGTCTGGTGACATGAATGCTTTTTCAAATAATGACTGCTTGTCAGTGAGACAACCTTTCCTACCTGGCTTTCATACTTACTCTTGGTTTATAGACAGGTCTCACAAAAGCTTTTGCTGTGTGATTTTTTTTTTTTTTTTTAATGCTTGTCTCCTTATAAATGACCGAAAAAAAGGGATTAAGGAGAAATGGAGAATTCTGTCACATGTCTTACAGACATTCCAGGAGAGCCTGGAACAACAACCCATTTAAATAACCACTCTGGATCTGTCAAGCCGAGCTGAGACGTGCCCGCAGCCGCTCTGTGTTTCAAAGCCATGCTCACGGATAAAGAGCAGGGAAGGAGAGTCAGCAGGCAGCTCCTACCTGGGCACTTCTCTGAAATGAGGATGCTGGAAAGAGGGTTGAACCAAGCAGGCTGTCACAGAGGAGCTGAGTTTCATCTCTGCTGTTACACAGAAGCATATGGTTTCCTTCCACAGGAGGAATCTGTGTTGCTTCTGGCTGCCACACTAATCCATGCCTGAAGGGAGAAGACATTGCCATCAAATGCATCTCCAGGGTTGGCGTCTGGGATTAGGGCTCTCTGTGTTCCCTGCATCCCTCATCCAGGAGGTTAAAAGGAATTGCTAAGAGTTGTGCCTGTTTTGCTTAGATACTGGGAAGCTGGGGGCTTGTTGTTAGCAGTTTACAATGTACCTATTGGTTAGGATGAAGTCCTGATGTTACTCGTTCTTTAATTCTAGGCTCATGTTTAGCCTACCAGAATCATTAAAAAGCCAAGTGGGAGCTTCCCAGAGAAGGTTCTCTGGCTGCCTCTGGATTGCAGAGCATTGGATTAGTTGACCATGGATAGGAACATTCTTGGCTTCTGGTTTGATTCCCTGTGAGGCCGAGATCTTAGCCTGGGGGCCGGATGTCCACCCTGCCTCTTGCATTTCCATTTTGCAGGTGGGGAGTGAGGAGGCCGTGTTTCTGGAACACAAGTGTGAAAGGACACAAATGTTTCCAAGGCTGTGGCTGGGAGTGGCTGTTGACAGTGTGCCGAGGAAGAAAACATAATAGAGAGCCTCAGCATAATAGAAGTGCCTCTCAGGTGGCACTCCGGAGAATTTGCTGTCTCATTTCAAAAGCTAGTGGGACTTATTTAAGACCATTTTTGACATTTTCCTTCATGGACAAAGAGGGCTCATCCTCTGTCCATGGTGAACGCGTCTTGTGCTGAGACCCTGTATGGTGCGCTTTTGCCATGTAAACCTCTCTTGTTTCCTCAGTAAACTATGTTTCATGCTTAAAAAAAAAAAAAAGAAAAGAAAAGAAAAAAGTTTTCTACAGCATAAACACAAGAGAGGAGCTTGCTTTTGTGCAGACACATTTTCTATTGAACTTTTAGGGTGAGGACCCTGTGCCCTAACTTCCTAGTGTGTGGGTGAATTGCCCCATTAACATACCTCCAGCAGCTAGTGTTTAGAAATGCAGCCAATTTAGTCAGATCTTGAAGCAATTGTGTAGAGAGAAACCAAGAAATGTCTGCTACCATCAGCACCAGTTCAGGGACCAGGCCTGTCATTTGATAACCCAGGATGCCCGTGAGTTCTGGATGCTGAAGAGCGTGCAGTGGTGACACCGTGCAAGAAAACAGAAGACGAGTCACAGCTGGAGGGGGAGGTGAGCACTTTCCCTTCCTAGGATTATTTACTCCACTAGGGACTTCGCCGATGCCCTGCTGAGTGGAAGGTAGGGAGGTGGCCCTAGAGTTAAGGCATAGTTAGGTTTGCAAGACACTTGCAAGCTATTTGTAAGCTCCATATGGTTGTTTCCCGAGTTTTCTCAACAGATTTTCTTAGTTTCCTTTTCTATGTTTTCTAGTGAACAATGAGGTGATTAAGGAGAAGCATCTGCACCAGCTGGGCCCCAAATGGACATCAAGCTAAAAAATGTATGGAGTGGACCAGGGGAGTGGTACCTCATAGGGTGGGATCTGGAATGAGCCCTGAGCTTAAGACTGTGTGGGTGCTACAGGGGGAAGAACCAGCACTCACGCCTCTTAGGGAAGCAGTGCAGAGGGGCATATTCCAAACTGCCCTTCTGTTGCTGTCAGCGTCGGCCTTGTCACACTTCACCAGTCTCAGACCTAACCCTGCTGTGGCCACAGGGATCTGGCTGGTGTCTCTGTCCCCTGCTGTCACTTCCAGCCACATCTCTCTCAGGACTCTAAGCCTGGTGCTCCCTGACCCATCAAGCCTGCACTGCTGGAGTTTTCCAACCTGTCCTAACGCGCTTTGTCCCTGGGCAGATGCTTGTCTCTCTGCCTGGAACCCTTTCCCTTTTCCTGGTGGCCACTGGCAAGTATCTGCTTGGTCGCAAAGGTGGAGCTGAAGTGCCTGTCTGTGGCCCTTCTGTGTGCGGCGGCCACTGTCTGTCTGCTGATGACACGTAAATGAGTCCGTGAGAGAATGAGAGTGAGCACACGCAGGGTCTGGCTCTGGCTGCTCCTCCTTACTTGGAAAGCTTCCCGAGGATTCCCACAGAGAGTGCAGCAGGGTGAGAGGTTCTGATACATTTGTGATTTCTGAGTTGAATTCTTTAAGGGGTGAGGGAAACATGGCACTTTACTGCGGCAACTTTGACAAACTGCTTTTCTCATTCTGCTTCGGCATGACTCTAAGACTGATTTCCTCATCCTCCCCAATGTCACTGTCAGCATCTAACGTCTAACCTTTACAAAATCAAAAATGATGAAAACTAAATAATTCAACGTGGAGAGAGCTTACCAGAAGAAAAATGGCCTGGGTGCGATATATTTGCTTGTGTGGATGTAATCCGTCTCAGTAATTAAGTATCTGTGTTCATGAAAGGGCTCTAAATCCCTGGAGACCAGGCCTTCTAAGGTAAAGCCAAGGGGACTGGTTTTTATGTTCCGCCTGATGAATACATTCCCCAGTCTTTTTCTTCCCTAAAGGATGTTCAGTTAGTGAAACTTCAGTATTTTTAACTATAGGGGTCCATGTTAGTGAGTAGGGAAGCGCCAGTGTACTGGGGAAGGATGGTGGAGGGAGGAAGGCGGGTTCCTCTGCGGTGAGGGAAGATGCCCTGGGACCGAGGACGCCATGTGCCTCTGAGGGTGGGCCTTTGATCTCATCCTCTCACCACTTGCCTCACATGTGGAGGCCCCTGGGTAGGAGGCAGTTGTTTGTTTGCAAGGATGTTGCACAGGGTCAAATTGGGATCTCCATTCCTCACCTGGTATTTGTGCATTAGGGATTATCTTCCTTAACACAGTACTGACCCTGGGGTGGGGGGGAGTGGGAGAAATCCAGGATATTTGGTACAAACTAATTTTAACACAGTCTAACTAAAGCAGAGGTAGAAGGGTGTGGATCAGCACTCTCTTTCCAGTGGTCCCAGAGTAAGTGCACTACACCACTCTGGGAGGTCCCCAATGACCCTGGAGGTTCGTGACCTTCTCTTAGCACTGTGGGACATTGTAAGCCGTTCGCACTTTGCTGAGAGTGAGACAGGGAACAATGGGGAGCAGAGCACAGGGCATATCCCCCCAGCTGGGCGGTGCCAAGCTCTGCTGCTCATAAGGGACCAGCCTTCCTAGACCTTGAGAGAGGAACCAGCACCAGGAACCAGGTGAGGGTGGCGGTCTCTCCAGGGATGTCTGTGGAGGACTGTTCTGTTCCCTCACACAAACCTCGTGCTGAGATCTCTCTCCAGCTTTCCCATGTGGCTCCTCAGATCTTGCCCCTTTTCCCTACAACCTCAAACCCCTCTTTGCTCTTCCCCTTTTCCCTTCCAGCCTAACTGGAATATTCTAGTTTTGGTACCTGTTACAATCCCTTAGCTGGGTTTAGGATTCTGGAAACCAAACCATAAATATCTTTTATTTTATTTTATACAGAATCTCACCCTATCACCCTAGAGTGCCATGGTGGCATAGCTCATGGCAACCTCAAACTCTTGGGCTTAGGCAAACCTCTTCCCTCAGCCTCCACAGTTGCTAGGACTACAGGTGCCCGCCACAATGCTTGGCTAGTTTTTTTTTTTCTTTCTTTCTTTTTTAGAGACAGTGTCTTGCTCTTTCTCAGGCTGGTCTCCAACTCCTGAGCTCAAGCAATCCACCCACCTTGGCCTCACAGAGTCCTGGGATTACAGGGGTGAGGCACCATGCCTAGCCAGAATCTTTTACTTTTGACCAGACCCCTGCCCCAAGGCAGAAGATACAGAGCTGAAAGCTGTTTGAATAGGCAAATTGGTGGGATAGAAAGCAGCTGTTAATACCCCACAATATTATATTCCACCTTACAAAAATTTTAATATAGTTGTAATAAAAATGTATATTAGAACAGGTATCTAACAGAATATGGTAGAATATTCTAAAATATTAGAACAGGTATCTATATAGAATATGGTAGAGGCAAGGATACATAGTTTGGCTTAAATTTTGTTTTGGTTTGTCACTTCTGTTTTAACTGAGAAATATTTATGTTTTTCCTTAAATATAAAGAAAGAATCTAATTATGTTTTATATATGTCCTACCACATTTCCTAAATGTCCTACCACATTTCACAAGGCAGTGAGAGACGGACTCATAATCTCTGACACTACATTTTTTAATGCAGAGAATTTCTTTTACAATTTTATAGGTAATAGTAATTGGTCAACTTAAACAGACCTACTTTTGAAGAGGGTTGGCATTTGATTCTCAGAGATTTATGTGCCTAAACAATTCTGGCCTTCTTTATTCACTCTAAAGATGTGTGTTGAGTAGCAGAGAGAAAGATTTTCTGTGTGATGAGATTTTCTGTATATTTTCTGCAGAAGGAAAATATATAGTAGTTTAGAAAAGAAAAATCCATGAATATATTTAACAAATGTGCATTCCCCACCTGTGAAATAAATCATGCTGTTTAGTAAACTACCACCAAATACATCTCAATATGTTAAAATATGAAAACTGACTAAAATATGAATAATGACTATTCATAAAAATTGAAAGTAAAATATTTTGAGCAAAAAATCTATAAGGAAAAGATTTCATTTAACTTTAATAAATGGGATTTGCAAGATGAGTTATGTTCTTAGGCACTTCCTTGCATTTATAAAATAATAGGCTTATGAATCTTCCTTCGCCTGACAGGGTCAAGTAGCACACAGATTTTCTTTCCTCTTTATTTCAGCTATTCAGACGCAGCATTTGAGGTTCACTTAAATTGTCCTGGCTGCGCTGATGGAGAGACTTATACCTCGTGTGTGGTAGAGCCATGAGAATATAATACCTTTAACAACAGCATTCCAGAATTCATCCCAAGGAGTCTTTAAGATACTGTCCCTGAGGAAACTTAAATATATGATAGGTTTGAGGTCATTATTTTTTTCACAAGGCCAAGCAGTTGATTTTGAACTATGCCTTTACACTCTCGTTGCTTTTTTAAAAGTAGGCATCTTAGCCAGATAATAAAACCATTGCCGCAAAAACGTTATCTAAAAAAGAAACATAGAAATTCCTTTGTTTTAAACTACAGTGGCAAAGGAAAAAAATTCTTTCTCTCCAGAAAAGATTATCCCAGTAATTATCCAAAGCCAGAATTGAGACTGTAATATGGGAATTAAACTAATTCATAAGAGAGTCATAACATTTGTAATGATAGCACATTGAGAAATCCAACCACATCATTAACGGCTGCGTGCCATGGCTAAGTTAGGGAGAGGAAGATGATCATTATTATTGTTGTTATTGTTATCGAAGAAGCACCTTTTACTTATTGGGACGCAGTGTTTCCTAGCCGTATTCCATCCCATACCTGGGAAGTAGATACAGCAACAAAAGCAATTCTGCTGATCCGGCAGGAAGGCAGAACGTTGCAATACTATAGTATTGATTTTTTGTAAGCTCCCATGCATAACCTTGCAGTGGTTTTATGTTAGATGGAAAGGATGGCAGATACCCATCTCTCCCTCGGCATGTGCGCACCCTTCCTCCCCATCCTACGTGGCCTTTGCTCCCTTGTTTAGATCAGATCCATTCTTGTCACTTTGAAATATTTTGTGGAGCTCATCATTTTATTTTCTTTTGGACTAGTTGGGAAGCTGTTCTGTTTCTTACCGGTTTCAGGCTTTCCTACAGCCATCTCTCTTTGCAACTATGTGAATAAAGAATTAGTGTCCTCAAATTTTCCTATAAAGCAACCAGCATCATTAGTGTATGGCGTGACACCCTGGGGTCTGCACTGCATCTCATTGTTCCCCAAAGGCTCTGTGAGGTGTGTTCCTGGTGTGTTCCTGGCTTCTAACCACTGTCCCTCACTTCTGCTGTATTTGGGGTGGCTGGTTTAGGGACATTGCTGCCAGGAATCTATCTTGCAACTCTTTGATTACACTGATTTGGAGTAGGGTATTTTGTGGGCTTTGCTGCTGCAGAGGCTTACACCTAGATACTGTGTTTCCTTTCAAAACTTGATTGGGTTTCTCTGTTCCTAGCAATTTTAAGATTGCAGTAAGGAATATACTTTGCTGGCAGGGAGTACAATAAAAGTATAATGGCTGTGAAATATGAGTTATATTTTGAGCCAGTAGTGGCTTTACAAATCATAAAGCATCTGATGTCATTGTTAAATTGAGGAAATCTCTAACATTTAAGTGATATGATTCATTCAATAAGTATGATTTTTTTTAATACTAAGCATCCTGTTAGTAGTAGTTGGACCCACAACTACATAGAATGCTAACTCCTAGATAAAACAAGCCTCCCAGTGCCCTGGGTCTGAGGACTATTTCTCAGTGTAGAAACCCTCAACAGTGTATTTTCTCAGAAGTTGTCGTGCATTTTGAATTATTTTTCTTCTTCTAATTTCACTTAAGTGCATGAAGTCTATCTAATCAATCATCCCACACTATCTCCTGTGCTGTAAAATGAACATGATAAATGATTGCCAGTGAATGGTCTTATGATAATTCTCAGCTTTGGGTGAATTTAGCAAGTTTGAAAATGAATCTGCCCAGCCTTGCTTCATTTGTTTAATTCCTTGGGAATGTATGACTAGAAATGGCTTTTTAGGAGGCCAATAAATCTGGCACCTGCTTACAAGTGTCAAGTAATGGGTCCTGAGCACCATCCAATTTGTGTTAAAGGTCGTTATCCTAAAAAGTAAGAACTGCTATAAGTAAGAATTGAATTCTTCAATAATACCTACTTAAAGTAAATTAGTTATAGAATTAGTTTTAAAATAGATTATTTGGTGCCTCGGGCTTTAATTAAATGAAGAGAAGGGCCCTGTTTCACAGCAGTGAAATAAAATGTGAGCCAGGCTATGGGAGCCGGTGGAAGGAGCTGTGTCTCCATCGCCACGGGATCCTCTGGCTCTGGGGACCACGTTTCACGGTGGTCATGTCACCATAGGCAAGTAGCACTCTTTAAACAAGAACTGTGAATTTTAATAATACTTGCTTTGACGGATTTTTCACTTAAGATGTGTTTAGACTCTAACAGAGCTTCCAGTCAAAATTTTAAAATGAAGCAGAAAACTAAAGGGGTGAAGTCTGTGTCTGCCACAGGCTCTCCCGTGAGCGCGGGGACATTTCCAGTTGTACAGATTCCCAGTGCGGTCGCCCTGCTGTTCTCCTTGCTTCAGTTTCTCGTTGTTCACCTCCCCTGGTGCTTTGCACTTTTTGAAGGGTTGCTTCCCCCCCGTTTTCATGTTTTAATGCCTTTTTATAAAAACTTACTGTACACCTGGGAAGTGATAAGTGTGTATAAAGGCGACTGGGTGAGTTATCTTAGAGACACAGAGCTTTTGGCCTGGGACTTGGAAGCTTTTTGCTGTTGGCCTCAGAAACTGCCAGGGAATCTGACGTCAAGGAAGTTGAGAACGAACGGGCTTGTGCTGCGAAACTAACGACTTGATTTTAAGCTTCTCGCGGGTGACATGGCTTCTTATTCTGAGCGGCCTTCTTGTCCCATACTTAAATCCTGATGTGATGACTGGGTGATGCAGGGCGGTGGTGCAGAGTGAGAGGGTCAGTTCTCTCGTCCAGCATTTCTTTTTTCTGTTTCTCTCCGACAGGGGTCGCTGGCGAGCCAGCAACTGAGCTCGAGGTGTCTGAGGTCAGATATTCCAAGCCAATGTCTACAGTGGCTAAATTAACATCCGACTTAAGATACGCTAGAAGTTCCTGAGTTCCTGAGATGTGTTTAGCATTCCTGAGAAACAAAATCTTTTTATTTGCGCCATCTAGTTATTATAAGCGCCCCTCATTTTTATGCTGGTTTTCTCCTGCACCCCTAGTCCTGCCAGAGAGGTGAGTGGAAACACGTGCTGAGTTGGACCCGGAGAAGTCTGGTTTTCTACCCCTGGTCACGCGGGCAGGGGGCCACCCAGCTGCTGCAGCCTGAAGCAGAGCTGCCGGGAGAACCCAGCCGCCACCCGCTGAATCTCTGCCGTGCCGGTGTGCAGACATATGAGTGACAGCAAATGATCATGGTTTAAAGGCCCTGAGATCCGCTAGGCAGCAATGGCTAACCAGTCACCTTAGCTGTTATTATTATCCTTTAGTTAGAGACGTGGTATTTGGTGAGCAGGGAGCTGTTACAAGGTGGTGGTTGTGAGGACGCCCCACCCGCAGCCCCAGGTCCCTTGCAGTCCAAGCCCGGGGACTCGCAGTGCTCCGGCCCCTGACGATCCAGGTCCCCAAGTGTGTCCCTCTTTCCAGTGTCCTGCGTTGACTCTATCCTTATGGGTGTCACTTTCTGCTGATTCCGGGATCTTGGCTAAAACAGTTATGAGAAACAGGGATGGAAGGGAAAGTACTTAAAAAGTATTCTCCGCCTCCACCGTGTTCTTTACAAAGTTCCTTCCGAATTGCAGCCCCCGTGGGTCTCAGAGTCAGGGCACGGCACCCTCGAGACCTTTTTGGCACAGAGTTGGGTTTCTTTGTGCTGTGCTTCGAGAAGCCCACCGTCACCCAGCTTCGTCTCACGGAGGCTGAGGGGATTAATCAGACAGTGTTTGCAAAGCATGCCGAGGCTCTCCGAGGAAGAGGCATGGCGGTCACATCAACGTGGGCATCTGGAGTGTGCACTCCTTCGTCCCTGTGTATTTATTTCAGATAGTTTGGTATCTTTGAGGCAATAATTTGGAAGGCACAACCCCATGCCCTTCTCTTAGTAAAGGACAGCGTTTTGCTTGGAGCAGAGATATTTTCTGCCACCCTTTGGCCTTGCTGAGCTTTTTAACGATTGCTTGCATGCTGCTCGTCTCTAATCTGCTGAGAGATGCTGTCGGTACAAACTGTGCTGTGAGACCGTGAGAAAATTACACCCACCTCACATGCAAGCCCAGCTTTTGGTTCCAGGATGTCTGCTGGGACCGCTGTTAAGAATATGTGTCTAAAGACGGAGCTCATTCTAATTCTAGGTGCACAGGTGAGTTAATAAGTGTGTGCATTGAGACTAGGAGCTGATGCATGGAAGCTGTGGCTCTCCATCACCTCAGGGGTGTTCTTAATAGTAGTGCCAGTTCTTTTTCCCCCTTTCATTTTCGTGAAAATGTATCAAGGGCTGTCATTGCTTCTCAAAGAAAGCACTCATTAATATGTATAAGGTAAGACTGTTCCTTTCTAAGAATTAACTGCACTCACAATCATTACATCCAACCACCATGATGTATAGAGAAAAAAGGTACCACACACGTGCACACACACACAGAAAACATAAACAGGGAGAAAGCACCGTAGCTCTGAACTTTTCTGAGAGAGAATGTCATATATGAATGCAAAATAAAATGAAGTGTCTCCTTATTTTCCTTCTGAAGTGGTAGCATTTGCTAGATAATGATTTTTTTTTGTTTCTGATTCTAAATGTGCTTCATTTTATATGATATTTTGAGTAGCTATCAGCAGGTAAATAGTGGTAGTGAACAGTGTCAGAATCCCGTGTCAATTTATTTTGAATGGGTGGCTCCTATTTATCTTAGGCTAGGACTTATATTTTACTCGTATCTTTTTAAACAGCTAGATGGCTAGTGATTTATAATATCTACTTTTCAGGCGGCTATATGATTTATTATTTTTCATGAATATTATGTTTTAATTTCCTTTCAATGAAACTACTGATCCTAGAAGCACTTAGTCAGGCATTTATTGGGAATTTACTGAAGGCAGGTACATTAAAAGAATAGCAAAAAGATTGAAAATCTGGTTTTTATTCTGAGTAACAATTACAGCAAACAATCCTAGAGGGTCATTATTCAGATTTTACAGGTGAGGAAATGGAGGGAAAGAAGGTTAAACTGCTTGTTTAGGGGTCTCTCTGGCACTATGGTCTGGGCTTCCAACCTGCTTAGGAGGAAGACCCGGGGTTCTTGCTTGGAGGTTGGTGTGAGCTTGTGAGGGCTGCATAACCAAGTGCCACAGATAGGGGGCTTCACCAACAGGGATTTATTTTCTCACAGTTCAGGAGGCTAGAAGTTCAGGATCAAGGTGTTAGTAGGGTTGGTTTCTTCTGCGGCCTCTCCTTGGTCTGTAGGTGGCCACCTTTTTCGTGTCTTCACAAAGTCTCCCCCCCATACCCTAACCCTTCCCAATTTCCTTTCTTATGAAGTCAGTTGCATTGGGTTAGAGCCTGCCTTAATGACTTCATCACCTCCTCAAGACTGTATCTCCAAATACAGTCACATTCCAAGGTATTGGGGGCTAGGATGTCAACATATGAATTTTGGGGGAGATAATTCAGTCCCTAAAAATGAGTTTTTAAAGATTCTTGTCTACTCTTTTCTTACCTCAGCCCAAGCACAAGGGATTTCTCTAGACTGGGAAGGGAAGGAAATCTCTGCATGCTTAGGGGAACTTGGCCTTGAAAGCACAGTGTCTGGGAAGAGACTTGGAAACAACCTCCTTTCTTCCTGGATGTCTCTCCAGCCTGGCCCAGTGGCACCTGTGAAGGGTGTGCGGGACCCAGAATGGCTGCTCCCTCCTGCCATGCAGTGAGACAGCTGAGAGTGGCCTGGCTGTTCCTGGGAGGAAAGGGGGAGAACTGCAAGGTGTGAGGCCTGCAGGACAGGACAGGAGGAGAGCTAGCAGGGCCCTGAATAAGCACAATCAGCAAACCAGCTGACTGTGCAGGAGGGCTGTGGCCCAGACTGATGCTGCCTGTGAGGGCTGCTCTGGGGCCCCTCCTTCCTGCTTCATGAACAAGGCCACAACCCACAGTGGCCTATGTGCAGTAAGGGCCCATTGCAAATGGTATTTGTAATCATGACCCAGAGGAGGGGGCTCTACCCTGCATCTAGTTTCCTTTCTCATTATTATTTTCATTTGTGGGTAAAACAGAATAAAGCATAACAACACTAGAATAAGAACCATAAGGAGTTCAGCATTTAATTTATTCTCTTGGCTTTCATTGGCTGTTGGGGGCTTGGGGATTTCTCTGTGGGTTGATAATGTGCTAATGGAGAGGGGCTGGAGCCGGCCCTGGGTCTGGGTGCTGCTGCTGTCACTGTCACTGAGAAGCTAGGCAATCTCAGACATCTCACTTGTAGTCTCCTTACTTCATTGTTCAGATGGCAGAAATGAAGTTTGTAATCTCTACTGCTTGGAAATGAGATCTGCTGTTGAGAATTATGATGGACATTAAATGAGGTGGGAAGGCACTTTTCAACTCCAGCATCAGTGTACAGTTCAAATGTAAGTTCCTTTACAACATTTTGTATCAGGGCTACAGAGGCTTTGCCTCTTTCCCAGTCTGACTCCACAAACAACACTCAGGATTAAGGTCTGAGCACAGAAGTCAGGTTAGCATAAGGCCGGGTGAGTCCTTGGGATTGAGGTGAAGATAAACATCCGAGTGTAAGACTGTCAGGGTTTCCTGTGTCTGGATCACATGTGTGGTGGGCAGAGAACCTTGCCCCCTAGGCAGCAACATCCCACTCCGTGTATCTCAGAATGTTTGGACCAATTTCTGGACCCTGTATTTGAGCACTATATTGCTATCATTTCTATCTGGACACAAAAACTGAGTTCTTTTTGCCATTTGTTTGGTTTTCCTGGAGGACAAATTCCTGCCTTAATTTCTTGATTTCTTTCTGCCCTATTCAGGGCTGGTGAGGTAGGGGTGGGTTCCAGTCTCTCCTCCTTCTGCCTGGTTAGAGCTCAGATCTCCACACCCCCCTCATCTGCTTCTCCATGTCAGCTGCCATCGTATTTGGTCTTCTGGAGAAGGCGTTAATATAACCCTGCCAATTTTATCAGTTTGCTAAATGGTCATTCAGGAACAGCTTTGCCAGACACCTTGACAGAGAAGCCTTCGTTGTCACTGAGCAGATTTCAGAATTGTGTCTCCGATTTGTGGTGCCAAGTACCTCATTGGGTGAGAGACCCCTCTGTTCTCTTTCTTTCTGTCCCGACCAAAGAGTTGTTACTTTAGCCCTAGGTCCCTCCCAGAGACGCATTCAGAGTGGAATAGTCTGGGGATTTCAGTCTTTTTGGCTCAGCAATCAAAGCTAATTTTACCCAGTTACAGAAATGCACAGGGTGCTAGGGGAGCTCCAGAACCCAGGGCGGCCCCTGCTCTGCCCCAGCTGGTTTCCTAGTGTAGACGCTGCATTGACCTAGGTGGGGCAAAGCCCCTGACTGCCCAGGAGCTTTCCTCTTTGCCAATAGGACACTTTTAGAAATAGCAAAAATGCTGCCACTCTAGTCTGATCTTGCCTCTTCTTCAAACACCGAAAGTAGTACATTAGGGGTTGCTGGGGTCAAGGTACGGCGTGATGACTGCTCTGACCACTCACTCAAACTCCTATTGACACTGTACGTATGAAGTGGCAGCCCTTTGGCTTTATCCAACCATTGCAGTTCTCAGATTGCCCTCGTGAGTGATCCTGCTTTCTGGTGGCATCTCCCCCTGAATATTTCAAGGTTTGAGATGAAACATGAGAAGCAAATCATCTATTATTTTTTCTCTACTCCAAAATAATGATGTCAATTGATTACTGGGGCTAGAGTTTCTCATGTCTAAAAAGCCATAAATTTGTCCATTTGAGGAAGTGGGGCAACCAGAAAGCATGTCTGCTGGTTTGTAAATTCAACATTCCTGTGACGATCAGTGATTTACGTATGACTCCTCCCCTTGGACACACCGCAGCAGAGAAATGACTGCTCACTGGGTGACATAGTTAATATTCTCTGCTCTCAAGTGTCAATGGCATAACATTGTCTGTGGCCTCCTGTTCCAGAACGTCTTCATTTAGTTGAAAGGGAAAGCTACCCACCTACTACTGAAGTACACAGTGGGCCAGGTCCCCATGCCTGGGCTCACATCTCTCAATCAGTTGGAGAGGAATATTTTCTCTGATGGAAAGACTTTGAAATAAGTGCAAAGGGACCCAAAGAGTAAGATTTTTCTTTTCATGCTTTTGGAATTTTTTTTTTTTTTGGTGTTTATTTCAAAGACTTAAGTGTACTTGGGGTGGGGGTGGGGCTAATAATCATAAGCCCTGGGAATTTACTTCTCTGCAGCTGCTCCCCTTCCCAAGAAGCCCTGCACAGAGCAAAATAATTGTGAGTTTCTGCACCAGCCTCCCGTGCAGATGGAGCCTGATTAGCATGTGTGCCGACAGCAGTCCTGCTCCAACCACACTTGGAAATCCAGCCACTGAGAGAAACGTGGGCTTGACATTCATTAACATTCTTTGGCTCCCTGGGAAATACACATAATAGGGTAAAATTGCCATTAAGGAGAGCAACACTTGAGGGAAATATCTACTCAATAAAGACAGAGATTCTTCTCATCAACAGCTGAGGAAAAATCCAGTTGCCATAAAGGGTAAAAGAGATATCCTCTTAATGTGAGCAGAGATGGCCAGGGTTCAGCAGGTTCGCGGCTCTAATGAGTCCCACAGTCCTGCACTTGGGGGCGATGGGCTTATTGGTATGCAGATGTTTCTCCGACCAGTTTTGGTCTCAGCAGATCCCAGAAACAGCTTAATGATTTCTATCCCCAGGGTTGTCTGTATTAACCTTAAGAAAAGTCATATGTCGAAGGAGCCACTCTTAACACTTACATGGAGCCCTTAAGTAAAAATATTTTTTTTTTCCTGGGTTGGAGGAATAACGTCTTTGGGTATTCACTTTGCTTGGAACTGGGAGTTCCTAGTGGAATATGAAGTAACCTATGCCATAGATGGTTTCTTCACTGGACCTGGACTCACTTCTATATCCCTAGGGTAATCTGGCTTGACTCTTTGGTCTTCATAATCCTTTGAATTCCAATGATACTGTAGTGATGCTATAGGATTGTGTGTTATACGTGCTGACACTGATAAAAGGAGCTGTATGAACATTTAGAAAGACTGACCAAGAGCAGCACCAAAGGTGTTTAAACCAGTCTAGGTTCCTAGACATTTACAAAGTCCCTCTGAAGAGACTTGAGGTGTTACTTCAGTTAATTCCTTATTATCAATATGGACTCAGGTGTAGGTCCACGACACAAAAACCTTAAAGCCCATTTTTATTTTTTCCTTTCTTGACCAATGAAATGCTCCATATGGTAGTTCATGCAATGACTGTTCTTGACAATCAACAGGGAGGAATGAGGGTCCTTGCTGAGTCTGTTTCTTGCATAAAATTATTGATGTACCGGGTAAGTTATCTAGAGCAGCAGGTTTTGGAATATCAAGTTGAGCAGTTTTAAATTCCTTCCTGAGACCATAACACTGACTTTGCACATACTGTTTTGATCGTTTATCTATAAGTGGCCTTCTTCCGGAGTCAGGCATCTCTGTTGGGGTTGAGTTCTGTCATAAGCAGCACCCTATCTCCCTGTTAACAATTCCTGAGTTTGCATATAGTTTACAATCTGCAATACACTTTTACATACATTTTTCTAACTTAATCATCACCATGTGCCTATGTAATAGGTGGTTTTACCCTCATTATTTTTAAATGGGGGAAATTGAGTTTCAGGAAATGTATTGCTAAAGTCTTCATAGCAATTTATTTAGCAAAACTAGAAAATGAATTTGAAACTGCAAACCCTTTCTGTAGTGTAGGAAAGGTGTACTGCCCCTCTTTGATGTAGACCTTCTTTTATTATAAACATTAATTTGTTGATGCTAAATCTGAAATGTTGCCATAAATCTCTGCAGCTAGGTTTGGCTGCAGGGAGTAGTGCTCTGATATTTGCTGACTGTGCAGACACACCGAGGTAGTAAAGAGATTTTTTTTCCTTCTTCCAGATGATAATCACAAGGAGCCTTTTCTTTCATGGTCTATGATAACAGTACTCTACAGACGTGGATGGCTTGGAGCTCTGAGATGCTCATACTTGTATCATCTCCCTCGAGAACTATAACTCTGAGACACTCACACTTGGATCATTCTCCCTTGAGAGCTGAGGTTAAGTGTGTGTATCCTTCTCTTTAGGTGTGAGGTTTTGGATTGAAAAATAGTTGTCATCAAATTATTGCAAATAATATTGTTATTGGATATCAATTTTTAGTATCAACCTACAAAATATTGAATGTTATAGAGAGCAGACTGTGCATGATGTAAGCCCTGTAGAAGGAATGTGATGGTAGAGTTGACAGAAGTCAGGAGATGTGATGGGTAGTGATGTGAGGTTTAGGATGGGGCTGTGATTTCCTCATTGAACATAGTAGAAAGTCAAGAGAGATAATTTAAAGTTGATGGAACAATTTGTGGAGGGTTCGTTGTATTATATAAAGTTATAAAGTTAAGCAGCAGAAGGACTAAAAATAATGTCTAATCGAAACTGATGGGGAGGGAAAGGGGAGAAAATACTGTATAATTGAGGTAATTTTGTCAGCTTTCATATCACTGTGTCAAAAGTTAACATCTCTGGGAGAAAGATCAGTAGAGACCTTGGACATTTATGACCATCAATGAGTAAACTGTGACTCCAAAGGGTAGTGGAGCTCAAAATAAAAAGCAGGGCAAGACATTTTCCTTTTTGCATAATATTCTCTAAAATTTGATTTGTAAATAATATACATATACAACACTTTTAAACTTTCAGTCATGGAGAACTTCACTGTTGTGCTTCTGCCACTGGTTGGTATACCTGCCTGCAAACTATGGCCGCTGTGTGAGCTGACACACAGACACGGCAGAGAAGACTTTGACTAGACTGGTGGGCTACGCCTCCATCCCCGCCTGGACTCAGCAGAGCCACAGGTCACCATGGTGGAGCCAACAGCATGACTCAGGCTGGATCAAGTGCCTACAGGCTGGGCCAAGTGCCAGGATATCCCCTATTAACTATGATTTCGGCAATAACTGGCTGGGCTACTGGGCAAATTCGAGGCCTCAGTCTCCTCCTTTATAAAAAGTAGGTAGGGGTTCAATTGTAGACTTCCTCTTAATTTAAACTTTTATTTGTAAGATATGCAAAGTTACAAATCTTTTGAACCTGGGGTCATGACCTTGGCTAGATGATCTAAGAGGCTACTTTAGAACAATGTGTTCACCCTAGGAATGATTTTTATGTTATCCAGTAGCTGTTAATCATAGTTATGTCTTGAAGAGTGTTAATCGGACTTAAGAATGTGTTAGTTTATTGCTAATAGATTTCTTAATCAAATTACTGAAATGGTTCAAAAGAGTTCACACTTCTGGGAATAGGATTCAAAGCACATTCTCTTCCATCAATTTCTACAATTTGAGGTGCTTATTACTAATTTAAGGTGTTTTTTTGATTGTGTTGTCAGCTTTCCTTAAAGCAAGCTAGTCGTTACACTTCACAGAGAGCTTGGTTTCATTGGTGGATCACATCCAATAAGTAAGTTCACTTTACCCTGTATTTGAATCAACCCATCATATTTTACTCAAACTTTTTTACTTGTCATATTCTTATGGATTCAGTTATAGCATTTTAGTAATAAATTTAATATGCAAGAAGGAGAAAAAATTGAGTTAACACTTTTCCATGTTCATTCTTTTCTTCTAGGTAATCAAGCAGTCTTTCTTTGAGAGTCTGGATTAGGTGAGGAAAACAAAGCCAAATAAGAACAGACAGATGGCCAACAAACACATGGAAAATGCTCATTGTCTCTAATAACCATAGAAATGCAAATTAAAACCACTTTGAGATGTCACCAATCCCCAGTGAGCAGGGCCCACATCACAGGGTCCCCAAACAGCAGGTGCTATTGTGGGTGTGGAGAGACAGAAATGCTCCTGTGCTGTTGGTGGGCAGAATAGTGCAGCTTTTATAGAGAGAAGTATGGAGAATCCTCAAGGAAAGAAAAGTAGACCTCATTTTTGATCCTGCAATCCCATTACTAGGTACCTACCCAAAAGAAGAAAAGTCATTTTACCCTAAGGACATTTGCACTCGAATGTTTATAACAGCACAGTTCACAATTCTAGAGATGTGGAAACCACCCAAATGCCCTTTAACACATGAATGGATTAGTAAACTGGTATATGCATACCATGGAATACTATTCAGCCATAAAAGGTAGAGACTTTGTATCTTTTGTACAACCTGGATGGATATGGAGAATACAACGCTCTACTAAGTAAAGTATCACAGGAATGGAAAAATAAGCATCATATGTGCTCAATACTAAGTTGAAACTAGTAGACTAACAGCTCCATTCTCACTTGAGAGAAAAACCCAATTAAATTCATGAAAGGAAGAGGAGAGAGGGTTTGGCAAGTTCCCACCCTCAAGGAGCAATGCACAGGCTGTGGAGCACCTCCCAGGAGAAGGAAACAACATTCCCAACAAAAGCAAACAATGTAACTGAATTGCGTGTATCCTCTTATTGATCTGAAATTTTAAACAAGCCAGATAAGGATGTTATGCATATCAGCAAACATTTTTACCCTCAAATTTTCTAGGAACTTTTGGCATTTCATTGGGTTTATACAGTTGCTTACTGCAATGTCTTGTAAGATGGAAGCTAGCCAGAGAACACTTTCCAGAAGACAGCAGACCACATTGCCTACTTTTTTCACTAGTACTCAGGCAGCTGAAAATTGCTCTGCTCATCGCTGGCTCACATGGGCTCCGTCCCAGCAGCCATGGCTGTGTGGGCATTCGCATGCACACATTTCACTGTTCTCTCCATGGAGAGAAACAGTTCTCTCACTGTCTCCCTTGTTACTTAGCTTCCCCGGAAGCCAGCCGCTGGTAATGCTTTAGGCTGAAGTGTCCACTAGAGCTGGACTATGAAAGCTGAGTGGAGAGCCCCACACCATGCAGAGAATGGGGTGGATGAGGACAGAGGCCAGGCTGGGCCAAAGCACAAACATGGTTTTTTTTTTGGGGGGGGAGCTGACTGCATATGTGTGGGGGGTGGGAATAAGACCAGTAGAAATGACTGTGGTAAGCCTTTTGCATCCAGTACCACTGGCAGGAACATTCTGGGGTAGATAATAAAAGTAGTGGATCTAGATCTGGGGAGGTTAAGATCTGGGCCAACATTTGCCCAGGGTCACATAGTCAATATTGGAGCCAATATTTGAACTCACTTCTGTCTGAACATAAAGCTCTTATTCCACTCTATTTTGTCATCTAGTGACAGAGCATTTAGTAAAATGCTCTTCTGTTCTAAGAAGTTGCATATAAGGGCTATTTTTACCTGGAGACACTGAGGTCTTAGTCATGTCTACCAGGGTGCTGTGGCAAACTTCCACTTGCAAACAGGAAACAGTCTAGGTAGGAAGGCCCGAGGACAGAGCAGGGCAATGATAATTCCAGTTCCCCTCTGCCCCATTGCGAAGCTTATCTTTACCACACATGAAGTACTTGCTTCTCTGGAGACTTAGTTAAAGAGGCTTTGTTCCAATTTTCTTCTTCTTCTTCTTTTTTTTTTTTTTAGTGAAATGAAAATATCCCATTTAAAACATTTTTCATTTCAAGCTCTTGAATGCTATAATACTTAATTTCAGCTTGTTAAATTTAGGATCTTGAAACAAAATCCCACACATAAATGTTCTCCAGGCCCAGCACATTTCCATTTGATTGTGAATTGGATTAATTTTTATTTATCTGAAGCTCTTGCCTCTCATTCCTTTTTGTTTTGAGATACTTAAGCAAATGTTGACAGTTATGGTTGGCTTAATAAGCTGCCTCAGTTATGTAAATGATTTCTGTTAGTTCTGTTATTGCTAGTTGAATATAGCTTTAAGTTTTCTGGCATATTTTTGGAGCTTGCTAGTAAAGCATTACGATACCTTTTAACATTCTTTAGCTTCTTCAGGCATCACATTGACCTTTTTTTCTGGTTCCTTTTAGCCTTACACTTCCGTTTTGAATCTACTATTTGCTTGACATGAAAAATGAACTTACAGAATTGTAGACCCAGTGGCCTTTTTGCCATCCTCTTTCCTCTTGGCCGCTCTGCTGTAGCTGACACTGCTGCCTCTCACTCTCTCCTACAGTGTCCTTCTCCTTGGTCTTCACACTTTATTTTTCTAGTTCTTTCCCTCTTCCCTGCTCTTTCTGCTCTTCATCTTCTCTGTAAACTTTCGAGTTTTTTTTGTTTCACAGTGTGATGCTTGTAGAAGGTAATTGTGTGGCATATGGGGTTCCCAGATGAGGCTCAAGTCCAAAGGTAGCAGGTATGTGGCCTGTAGACACCTTTGTGGGCCAGTGAGTTGGCATGTGAGAGGGAGAGCAAGTGTACCCCAAGCCAGTGGAAGACTGCTGGGCAGCACCGGGCTGGGCCGGTCACAGAAGGCTGGGTTAGCAAGGCCTGCGGAAACAGAGGTGTGTTTCCTTGAAAAGAAAGGACATGGCAATCCTCAAATCCACTTTGCATTGGTGGAATGAGAGAATATGACCTGAGTTGACCGAAGATTGATGAGAAGTTGAATGTAGGATGCTCTGGCAGGGGGTGGGGGTGGGATGTCCCAGCCTTCTTTTCTTTCTCTGCTACACATTGGAGGAACAGGAGCTATGGACCACACACGAAATATACAAATACTAAGAAAAGCTGATTAGCAAAAAAAGGTCTGTCATACTTTTCATGATATCTGACACCATGGATAAGAAAAAAGAGTCCTCACAAAATCATCATGTGGCCCAGGGGCTGCAGGTTGGATGCCCCTGCTTTAGAGGAAGAGGGGCTAGAGATAGCAAGGGCACAGAGGTAGCAGGTGTGAAGAGACACCAGTATAAGGGAGACAGGTGTAAGCTAGAGAAAAAGGGGTGAGTCTGAAAGACCCTTCAGCAAATGACGGAATGACAATGGTAAGCCCAAGAGCGTAGTGAAGGAACGGAGAACCAATGAGTGCTAAGGCTGCTGAATGCGGGGCGTGAAGATTACCCGGGATTATCCAGGTGGGTCTGACACAGTCACAAAGACCTTTAAAAGTGGAAGAGGGAGGATGAAGAGAGTCAGAGCAGAGATGTGATGATGGAAACAGGGTCAGAAGGATGTGATGCCAGAGGGTTTTGAAGATATTGGAAGGGAGCTGCCAGCAAAGGAACATAGGAAGCCTCTAAGAAGTGGCCAAGAAATGCTGTAACTCAGAGCCTGCAGAAGAGAAAGAGCCTGGCGGCACTGGTTTTAATCTGTGCCAGACTTCTGGCCTCCAGGATTATAAAACAGTAAACTTGTGTTAAGCCACTGAGTCTATGGCCATTTCTACAACAATAGAAAGTCAGTTATCACCCACCCCTAAGTTACTGAGCACTCTTTAGGAGCCAGTGCCTCTCTCCTCTCACAGGCAGAGGGGGTCACAGTGGAAGACAAGGGAGGAGAGACTCCTGTTATCCTAATTCCTGTTTAATTTGGTTCATCTCATTTAACTCAACATTTAGTGCCTCTTGTAGGATAGGCACTGTTCTAGGCCCTGCTGACAGGGAAAGTCCTCACCACCCTGGAACTTCTATGCTAGTTTAAAACAATAAACATAAGAAGTACGAGAATGCCAGTGGGAGAGAGGTTCTGGGAGCAAAGTGGAACAGGTCATCAGCTCTAAGATAGAGGGAGTAGCTGTTTTGGATAGGGTGGTCAGAACAGGCCTCCTGGAGAACTAACATCTCAAAAACATGGAAGACTAGCTGTAATTATAAACAGCTTACATTTCTGGTATGAATATGTGCTTTCTGAATTTCTCCCCTTTGGGAGCTTCATCATTTTAGATGAGCTGACCGTTTTGGTTTGGGGCAAGGTAGGATGAGTGATCCAAGGTTTTCCCACCTCCTGTTACAACCAAAAACATTCCTGGAGTTTGATTTAGAGTGCTGTACGCAAATCTTACTACTTCTAATCGAAAGCCTTCCTTATATGGCTTGGTAACTCCTTTGGCAGTGTCCTTGGCAGAGTATGAGAATGCCTTCACTCGTAGCCTCGTCCTTCAGGCAGTCACCTGGGTAGTTGGACAACTAAGGAATTATCCTACAGAATTTAATTCTGTTTCTTGTTTTCACTCATTGTTGGGAGAGCTATGAGCACCTGATTTTCTCCTCCCAGTCGTGACTAATAGTGACATCAATCCACTGTGAATTTCTTAAAGTTGGTCTTTGGGCCAAAGAGTTTATGTTATGATGAAGTGTGTAGTATAATGGTAGATCTTGAGTACAGATGTCTTTCATTAAAACTGGTTTTTATAGTTAAAGGACCTTTTAAAGATGGAGAAGGGTTGACTTCAGAATTATCTATGCTGTATTGACTTTATGGCACCCTGAGGTACTCTCCAAATGTAAATGTGGGTGTTTATTAAGCAGAAACTGTTTTATGCCCTGCCATGTTAATGCAGGTAGAAATTTGAAAGCTTCTTGCCTTTATAACTTTTGTCTATTACTTTTTTGGGAAAGGGATATTACCAGAAAATATGCAGGGGTCAAGCCTAATGCTCTAAAGTCTCTCAAGGAGATGTATTCATTTTTAAAAGTAGTGATCTGCTCAGGCCCCTGGGCATGCTGGTATAGGCAAACACTCCACTCCCCCACACTCCTGCACGCACCCAGAGTGCAGGCATGTTTTTACAACTAAGTTTCTATTTCAATAGCTGAGATATTGTGCAGTAGGTGAAACAACCAACCAACCAACCAAGTGTGTAATCAACTATCTCCTTTCAATGCACATTGCAAATATTTATGGAACTACAGGAATTTCAACTCTGATTCTCCCGGCTTTTCAATTTCATTCTTACTGCTTCACGTGGATAAAGCAATGTTTTAACTAGACCTAGGCAAACCATCTAGTCATTGGTTTAATATTTACTTTTAACATGTCTCAGCATGCATATAATTAAATAGCTAGGGTCCCTGACATTTGCTAGTTTACAACTAGAGCAATGCTGAGGTAAGCAGAAAGTGTTATAGGCATACACAAATGGATTGCATATCTAATGCTCAGATTTATACCTTAATGAAGACAAAATACTCACCCACTTAGGAGGATATGCATAGCTCCTTGAAATCCTAAGGTACATGGGTCACGAGTCATCATCCATCACTTCTACTAACATGACCATGTCATATTTGGACATGCCAAATTATTCTGACCTGGAAGCATTACAGTGCTGTTGTAGGCATTAATTTGGGTACACTGCAGAAGTAGATATGGCTGTTGCTTTGATGCTGGGTAAAGGACATTTTTGCCTGCCTTTCCAACAATTTTCCATGGTGATAGATTTTATTTTTTCTTTTTTAAAACGACATGTCACTATATAAAGTAATATTCACTGTACTTACAGAGCTAGAGCTGTATATAATTATGTAAGGAAAAAAATTCTAGCTGTAGAAATTAGATAATTTGTCTATTAGGGATTATCAGGGAATGATATCTGGAATGGTGTGTGGTATTTGGACAGTGTTACTTATATAAATTCTGGAAAATGAAATTACTTGGAGGCAGACCCTTCCTTTCCTTCCTTTGTCCTTTTATACCTCTATCTGCAACTGTTTATTAGATCGCTGCTTTGTAATCAAAATATATGTGATACAAAACACATTTTTATGTAAGGAAATAGGAATGAAGGAAAAATGGGACTAAGAAAACTAAGAAGGGGGCGGCTCCTGTGGCTCAAAGGAGTAGGGTGCCGGCCCCATATGCCGGAGGTGGTGGGTTCAAACCCAGCTCTGGCCAAAAGCTGCAAAATGAAAGAACTAACTCAACAATAAAATGGTAAAAAACCAATTAAAAAAAGAAAAAAAAAACTGAGAAGAAACCAGAAATGAGGAAGGCCTGGAAAAGAAATGCCAGGCATCCCATTTCTGTGCTGGAGCAGAGCTACAAAATCAACTGTGAACAGCCTAACAACCAAAGCACAGAGAGGATGTCTTCCTATCTTCATGGTTATTCTTTGACTCTATCCTAGATTTGTAAGTCCTTCTCTAGTGCTCCCTTGAAAGCAGGTAGCTCACAGCAGCCAGTGAACTCTTCCTGGCTCCTTTCTACTCAGGTGACTTGCAGTGCGCTGGCTGGGCATGCTGACTCCCAGGTCATGCCCTCTCCTGCTTTCCCGACTTTCCTCCCACGGTCCTGGCAGAGTTCATTCAAATGAAATTGTCCCCTTTCCACTCTGTTGCTTCTGCCTTTTCACATGCTGTCTCTCCTGCCAAAGGTGTGGCTTTCCAGGCAGCCTAAATGCCACTTCCTCCATGAAGTCTTGTAAAATCTCCACAGCCAGAAGTGATTTTCCAGCTTTTCACTCCTGTATTCCCTGGTTTATTTTCTTTCAGGGCATTTAGCCAATCATGTTTTCTACCATTTGCATATGGACAGGTCTTGTGACATATACTAGGTTATAAAAGACTGCCTGGGGGGTACGCCTCCCCACCTGATTCAATACTTCGTATATAATTGACACTCAATACATGCTTCATTGAATGAATGAACGAATGAATGGATTTTATTAGGTAAGATTTGAGTGTCTATCAACTGTACTGGTTCGGCTTTTTTCCTAACTTTTTGGTGAGCAATTCTTTTAGAATTGCGTTTGATTTTAAAAATGGAATTAGAGGACTATAAAAACAGCCTGCAATGAGTTATTTGAGCAGTCTCACAGTTTTTTAAGAGTGGTAATGTTCCTTTTTATGATGTTTTTCATTTACAGCATGGCCTTACAGCTGGCTCTTTTTTGAAACACAATCCCATTATTACGGCGGCTGCCTTTTGCCTCAAACAACTTCCCATAACATTAGAGGTCTAATATTACAGGAATAGCTTCTGACAGAGAGGTTTCTAGTCTGCAGTTGGGGGGATACAGGATGTCAAATTGCTCATCATTTCTGGATCTGAAGGGAAGTAGTTTGAAGATTTTATTTTACCTATGTGATTCCAAGCAACCATGGCATGGAAAACGTACCTCCTTATATAAGACAAGGAAATGGCTCAGATAATTCTCACATTTTGTGAAATCCAAACTTGAAATAGAATTGATTTTGTTTTCTTTCATTTTTTAGATGATCCAAACAGAAGGAGTACATGTAGGAAGAAATAAAAGGCTCGTATTCCACTCTGAGAGTTTGTTGTTGAACTTTTGAAAAGAAATGTGGGTACAGCCGTGGAAGATTTTTAGGGTTGGGCGCTAGGGGACAGAGGGGTGGATTAGAAGTGGCAGAGGAGCTGGAAAGAAGAGTGGGTGGGAATACCAAGTGCAGAGAAGACGGGGCCACAGCTGAAAAAGGCGGTGACCATGTCTGTGTCTGAGGCCTCTCACGGCCATCTGAGGAGCCCCCATCCTCTGGGCCTGGTGGCCCATCCTCCCCATTACACCAACTTACTCTCCCAAGTCCCAGTAGGGTCAGCTTCTTTGTCTTTTGGGATAAACCAAAGTGGGATAACTGGATATTTTGAGAAGGGTAAATGAAAACCCAGGAAGTCTTCTTTGCATCCTGCGTCTGCGTGTGTGTATCTGTGTGTGTGTTGCTATTGAGGTACAAGTAGGACTGGATGGAAAGATTGGAGGTTGGAACTTCCTCCTACTTACTCTGCCCTGTGCTACGTGTGCCTTCGGGAGTGTTGATTACCTTCTCAGTCCCAGGCTGCCCCTCACAGCTCCTCCTATAAGACTGGAAAGGTGTTAAGGGCCGATGAGCCAGCAGAGGGCTGAACAGGGAGGCCTGAGGACAGAATCCACCCAGGGTGGCGCTTACTAAACACTTCTTCCGCTTCCCCCTGCCTTTTCAAGCAGAGGCCTAGTGTCTCTGCTGCCTTTCTCTTGTTGAGTGGTCTAGCCCAGGGGGAGAAACACCCCCTCCTTTCTTAGCTATGGGTGGGAGAACTGCTGCCTTCTGAGCTCGCTGTACAAAACCCAACTCTTCTCTCCTCATATGGCTCTTATAAGATATGTTTTCTATACCTGGAAGTTTAATTAAAAAACTCCAGATATCTGGACTTATTGCTGGCAAAGAATGTTTATGATAATGAAACTGTATGTTATAATATCTATTTGTATGTACAAAAAATAAAGTTAATGGACAGTTCTTTATACTTAGCTTTCAGTGTGATGCATATTTCATTCTTACAGTAATATGGGGAATGCTGCAACCACCCAAGAAGAAAACAGAGAGGTATGAAAAATGAATGGAGAAACGAATAAATGAGCCTCACCTCTCATTTGTAAAAAATGGACAACAATTAGGCAATGGCAGTAATTGTAGCAGCTGTATAATGTCTACTCAGAGGGAAGTTAGGAAAGCTTATCTCTCGTGCACGCAAAGAAGCTTCACATGATGTGCTCGGAGCTCTAGGAGAGCCTCAGCCACTGCTGTGTCCTGGGCGGGGACAGGGCCCTCCATTCCTGGGGTCCCTACTTTTGCCTCCTCTCAGTTTTCCTTCATATAGTGAGAGAGTGAGAGTTTATTCAAGTAAGAAAAGTTACTAAAAAAAAAAAAAAGAGGAAGAAGAAAAAGCTATTCTAATAAAACAAACATGAACCACTGTACAACTCAGTTTCATACCCCTGCCCCTGCAGCCTGTACCCACTGTGGGCACCCGAGTCACCCTTGCAGCCCCCCCCCCCAATCTGCCTTCCTTATCTGCACTGCAGTGATGTTCTGTGAGGCCCACTCCTGAGCCTTTCAAAGGAGTGGGAATCTAATGATAACTTGTCTCCTCTGAGCAGGGCCGAGGATATGGCTGATGGCCTGCAGGGATGAGAAGCCAGATTTTAGAGACACCAAGGACATGTTTAAGCTGAGTGGGAGAAAATGCCTTCTGTGTTTTACCAGTAAATTACCTTCCCAGGGGTGATCCAAGGACTCTTGGCTCTTTCTCATGTTAATACAGCAAGAAACAAAACAAAGTAAATTCTTCAGGGGCTCATTCAGATGGATAAGGCTTTTGTTCAGCTATCAAATATAAGATATTAATTCATACTTTATAGCATGCAAGTTTAATCAGCCTTTTCATTTGGTTTTTAAAATTCATGCATTCTAGAAGTTTGTGTATAAATTCTTATTCATGGTGGAGTAGGTGAGAAGGGCACATTCTCCCCATCCTCCAACATACGTACATACTTCTAAAGTACAATAAAAGAATTTTGATTTTGTACTTTATCTCGAAACACACAGTGGGATCCCTGCGGGTGCCAGACAGAGATGGGACATGTAATATGAATGCAGCGAGCAGGTGCTGAAGCTCAAACAGCCACACTGTATTGGATCTCTGTGCCCCCTGGAATAGGGACACTGATGGCTGTGTGGTAAGAGGCAGCTGGGCCTCTGTTCCAGACGAGAATGGTGTCTGCTCTTCACATTGGTGTTGAGGTGCTGGTGCCTTGTGGCTGGCACTGTTCTAATTGACTGTGGCATCCACTATGCTTGGCAGGGGCGCTTGTGCTGGTTTCTGGGGGAAGGACCAGGAAAATGAGGGAGAAGAAGCAGCTGGTGACATAACAGCTGAGGGTTTGCTTGAAGAAAAGCATGGCTCCTCACTCACATCAGTGGAACACATTGAGTCTGGAAGAAGATCCATGAAAGAGGTATTCATTCAGGTGAATGATAGCAGATGGTGAAAGTAAAACAAAAACTGGCCAGTCACAGTGGCTCACATCTGTAATCCCAGTACTCTGGGAGGCCAAGGAGGGTGAATTGCCTGAGCTCAGGAGCTTGAGACCATCCTCAGCAAGAGTGAGTCCCCATCTCTACTAAAAATAGAAAAATTATCTGTGTGTGGCAGTACACACCTGTAGTCCTGTTGCAGGACTGGCAAATTGAAACCAATATACTCTCACTAAAGATTGTAGGGGAAGGAATTTTATTTTAGCCAGCAGAGCCATGGCAGATTAGAATCCACATTGGCCAAACTCCCCGTCAGCTCTGTCCCTATCCTTTTATTGCACTCACAAGTATACAGACAAAGGAATGACCATAGTATTTGTCACTGAAGATGTCAAATTATGTGCAAGGTTTACAGAAGCAAAAGCAAGCAGCAAATTGTTAGTTCCAAGGACCCAGGAAGCTAAATTTTACAAATTCTTAGGGCTAGGTTACCATGGGGAAGACCTTGCAGGTGTGTCCTTGGGCTTCTCTGAGAAACCTTTGGTTTTTTTAGACTTTATTTTTCCTGAGTATCACCCCTCAGTCCTTGTTACTGAGGAGGCTGAGGCAAGACGATTGCCTGAGCCCAAGAGTTTGAAGTTGCCATGAGCTGTGACACAATATCACTTATTCAGGGTGACAGAGTGAGACTCTGCCTAAAGAAAGAAAGAAACAGAAACAAAAAATGAGACGGTGATCAAAGACAGATTTTGTGCAAAGGAATGATTATTAGGAGTTCTAAAGTCCTTCAGTTGTTCAAAAATAAAGCATGGAAAAAATAATTTATGAAACACTTTTCTAAGTGGAGAAGGCACATTAAAAACTGTTAAAATAGTAGAAGTAGAAAGCCTACTTTCTGAGTTGGAGACAAAAAAACTCCATCAAAAGGATAGAAGGAGATGTGTAGGTAGGATTCACTTTTGCTGGTATAATCAAAGCTGCCTCAGATGTCCTAGTTCACACATATAAGAGTTTTCATACCAAAGTTACATGGCAGTAGAATTTATGGGTCATGTCTCCAGTTTTGTTAGATAGTCTCAGCTGGATGTCCAGAGTACTTATGTTAATTTGTGCTCTCCCGGCCAACAGAATAGAATTCCTGTCTTCCCACATTGTTCCTAACATTTTGTTTTCAGACTTTGATATGCAGTTGGCACCCAACCATTGTTTGAATTTGCATTTCCTGATTAGAAGTGAGGCTGGGATTGTTTTATAGTCACTGAGATTTGGGCTTTCTCTTCTGTGTGCCGCCTCTTGCTCTGGTTTGCCCATTTTCTGGTCTGTTGTTGTCCTTATTTTAATCTTGACAATTACTCCTGCATGAATAACACTTTTGTGTCTTGATCTCAGAAAGCCTTTCATAGACAAATATCATAACTTTATTCTCCTGCATTGTCTTATGGCAATTTAAATATTTCACTTTTCGTGTTTTCATTGCTTGGCTTTTGGTCCAATAACCTCTCCTATTCCACGTTCATCAAAAATCATACTGTGTCTGAGAGCACTGCCAGTTTCATATGTTAAGAGACATAGAACTATTGAATGTCTGGAATGTGTTTTAGTGTTTAGTATATAGTAAGGATCCAAATTAATACATAGATGAAAATCCCATAGTTTCATTAGTATTCGTTGCATAATTCCCACTGCATGGTAATACCACCTTGTTACATACCAGCAGGACACTTCTCTAGGTGACCTTGCACCAACTCATTTCTCCCCCTTTCTGGCTTGTCATTCTGAAGAATAACTGTGGAATATGCTGGGGTGCAGCATTCTGAGATGGGGTACTGACTGGAAAAACCCCTACTCCATTTCAGTCTCCTGCCTGAAACAGGATTTCCTTCAATGCCATAGCCCGGCAAGCAAGTCACATCACCCCCTGGTAGGGGTATAAAACCCAGGTGGGCTTCTTTCTGGGGCCCCTTGGTTGTGGTTCAAGTGAGGTCATGAGGAGTGGAGACTCCATCTGCCCTGGGAAACCTCTCTGAGTCTCAGGAACCGGCTTACAATGGATCCCAGGCTCCTGGGGTCCCTTAGCTGACTGTAAGTAATAAGCCCACTTTCTGCAACTGTTGTGTTGGTGTGTTGTTCTATTTCTCCTGGCTCTGATTAGCTGGTAGCCAGTGCATAGTTACCTGCTTCACAAAACCAAGTTTCTCTGTAGACCTTGCTTCACTGATCTCCTGCCCTTTCTGGCATGAATAAGATTTTATCTCTTGAAATTTGATATGGAAAACTTCCACTTTCCTCTTGTTCTTTATTTGCATCAACTTTGATATTATTTGACTTTTCTCTTGCATATGAATTTTAAAAATCGGTTTTCCCAATTTCATTTAAAAATCCCATTGTCAGTGTCTTGAATTCATAGACTAGTTTGTAAGGGGATTTCATGTCTTTGTGATCCTTTTCCTGCCCATTAATATAGCACATTGCCATACTCACTTATAGCATTTTATAATTTTCTCTGTAAAGGTTTTTAGATATTTTTAAGCTAATTTACCCACAGTTAACTCAAAGTCATTATGTTTGTGTGAATTTTATACTTTTCTATTTCCAGTTGATATACTGCTAGTGCAGGGTGGACACCACCCACAGGTGCCTGGAGCAATAGCCCATCAGGAGCATGGAAGGGGCCCACTGCTTAGGACTCCAGGATCTGTGGTGGCTGTCTTAATTTTTTTTTTTTTTTTTGAGACAGAGTCTTATGCTGTTGACCTGGATAGAGTGCTATGGCAGCCTAGCTCACAGCAACCTCAAACTCCTGGGCTCAAGTGATCCTCCTGAGCAGGTGGGACTACTGGTGCCTGACACAATACCTACCTAGTTTTTCTATTTTAGTAGAGATGAGGTCTCATTCTTGCTCAGACTGGTCTTGAACTCCTCAGCTCAAGGGACTCTCCTGCCTCAGCCTTCCCGATTATAGGTGTGAGCCACTGTACCTGGCTTGATTTGAAATTCTTAATAATTTTATCTTTCAATCAGTGTCTTGTAAACGAAGACTCATGAGAAAATGGCACATGTACTTGGGGCTGGGAAGCACATGGTACCAGCTCTTGCCCCACCACCCTCTGCTTCCTCAGGACAGGCTCTTGGCTCTGTATCCTCACCCCCGTCTGGAGACTGCCATGACCCTTCCTTCAGCCAGTGAACGAGTGGGGGTGGCAAGGCCCAGAGTCAGCACCAGCACTTGAGTACTGACTTGCTGCTCCGGACTGTGGGTCTCTGGAAGGATCTGCCCTCTCTCTGCAGTGTCCCACCTTCATTTAGCAAGTCACAAACCTCAGGAGGGTCAGGAAACAGACTGCCAAGGGAAGGAAAAAGCTTTCTTTCTGGTTCCTTGAACAAGGGACTTGATCGTTTCCTATTTGTATTTCTGCCTGCAAATCACATGGTCTGCACTGTGCCAGTGTTGGGGAATGCTAGAATCTGTTGATCCAGCAACAAATTGATCTTTCCATGGGGGCATTTCTTCCCACACTTAATTTTATGCTATGCTGGTTATTTTGTAATTTCCATACATTATTTTAAGATGAAGTTTTGGTAGTCATTTGAGAGTACCTCATGGGGCCAAGTGCCTTTGCAATAATTTACTTTATCTGAAAACATCAAAGCCTAATGAAATCTAGACATATTTTACAAAACCCTGCTATTTCAGAGAGGTGTAGCTCAGACAAAAGGGATCAAAGTCTGATCTCTTGTTCAAAGCTGGAAATGGGGGCTGCTCTTGTTCTGACTCTTAGTTCAAGCAGGACTCATGCACGATATTATGTGTCAAGACAAAAGTAAAATTAGTGGTAGGAATTTTACTATCCCACTAAGCATGTTTATCAGACATTTTTCATATTTCTCTCCCTCCTCCTCACCGTCTTCCTCACCAAGAGGAGTCCAAGGATTAATGAACTAGTGCTGGGAAATGATTTACCAAATCTTGAATGAAAGTACCATAAAGAACAGTGCATATAGTTACTATTTAGAATCAGCAAGCTAAGGTTTTTGAAAACATAAAGCAAATTGAATACACAGTTTTCTACTTCTTCAGGGAATTCAGAGAAGAGTTAATTTATTGAGCTAAATATCTTTGGTCGTATTTTTCGTATTTTGTTTTATATCCTAAGTACTGTATAAAAATATAGCTTCCTTCACCTTAGGCCTCTATGAGAAGAGGTGTGTGTGAATATATAGCACATTTCACAGCCAGAAATGGGGAACAGTGCAGGTGGCCTCATTCTTGACCTCATCTCAAAGCCCATTATAGACATTTCTTGAGAAGGTTCATTCTAGAAATAAAAAGGGTGAGATTGAACTTTGATTTCAGAGAACCAATATATTTCTTAAGACTTTTCTTTTGGTTGTTGCTTTTTCAGATTCAGAACTAAAAAGAGCCCCTTTTGTTTTATTTGATCCCTTTTACATATTAATATGCAACTTTGATGAGAGTGGCATTGTTGATTTAGCAGCAGGCAGTTATATTGTGGGGCACTTTTACACCTCTCTACCTTTTCCAAAGAATATATGGCTATTGTCTGATATCTAGAATTCCATAAAAAGAACTTCAGTCATTTGAATTATACTTAAAAGGATTTCTTTTTCCTTCTCTAAAATAACCAAAGCCTTTAAGGAGGTTCCTTTACTAAAACTTATCCATCCTTTATACTTCAGGTACTAGATCCTTCTCAAAGAACATCTTTAATGGGCGGAAGTGTATATTTTCTGGGAGAACACTAAATATGACTAGACCAGAGGGAGAGAAAGTAACAAGAGCAGAACAGGAAATAGTAAGAGACACACACACACAAAACCAGGTGCTTAAAGCAAAGTCACTCATTCCACAATGTTGCCTACATCTCCAAGATGGATGAAAGTCTGTTTTGTGCCCATCTTCTTTCTAGAACTTGTTTCAGAGTGAGTCTAGGGAAAGAGTAAAGGTATAAGTGGTGAACTCTAGGACATCTGTCTACAAAGTGCAAAGAAACAGTTAGTGCTTAACAGCAGAGATGGTAAAAGCAGAGCCTATTCTGGCATCACCATGAATGACCATGAAAAACTACTGCTGTTTCTCTTATCATATTGTAGATAGTGACTGCTGTATGTACTTTCCATAATTCATCAAGCAACTTCAACCTCTAATAGAAAGGGAACAAAGTGCCAGAGTTCACTACTGTGAGCCTCTCCCTGTCATCTGGAAGAATGTTGCCTTACTAATGGTGCTGAGAGCTCATGTAGAGAAGAGATTCAGGAGTCCAATTACAGAATTTGCTCCATTTCAAAAGAATGTTGTTTTGTCTTAATGCCCATAATGTGTTTTGTTTTTGAATGTTCTTATTTATTTATTTATTTATTTATTTATGTTTTTGAGACAGAGCCTCAAACTATCACCCTGGGTAGAGTGTCCTGGTGTCACAGCTCACAGCAACCTCAAACTCCTGGGGTTAAGTGATTCTCTTGCCTTAGCCTCCTGAGTAGCTGTGGTTACAGGTGCCCACCACAGCACCTGGCTACTTTTTGGTCATAGTTGTCATTGTTTGGCAGGCCTGGGCTGGATTTGAACCTGCCAGCTCTGGTGTATGTGGCTGGTGCTTTAGCTGCTTGAGTTACAGGTGCCACCCTGAATGCTCTTATTTAAACTGTGAGCCCTTTATCAGCTGTGGAGAGTGGGCCGTGAGGCAGTAGGGTCCCCACAGCCTGGGGAACATTCAGGGAATGAACCCCCAATTGCTTCTCCTTTGTTCCCCAAACAGCCATGTTCCTTTCTTCACGCTCCCTCTGCTAGAAGTCACATAGCCCTTTCTTTATCTAGTTAACTATGCAGAGATCCTTGAGATCTCTCCTTTTTTTCTCCTTGTCATATACTAACAAAGTTGAGTAGAAACCACCAAGTCATGTAGTTCTTCCTTTGTTTTGTTAACTGTTTTGCAAAGATCCTTATGACCTCTCCCTTCTTACTTCTTATCATATGTTAATGAAGTCCAGTAGAAACCATTAACAGGATGATTTGTCCTTATTCAAGTCATTTGCAGTTTCCAATCACATTCCAAGACCAAAAATATGTCTTTTGTTCATGCTACTTCCTGTAGAGAACCTTGTACAGATACTATAAAATAAAGTTGATTTTGTGCTTTGGTTCTGACTGTAGCCATCAACTCAGTCAGATCTCCTGATCCCATCTTTTGTTTCTGTGTCTTCTGTTATGCTGTATTTTCCTCATTCCCCACTGTTGTACCCGAAAATTCTCCCAGGTGACCTCCAGCAAATAGTCCAAGACACACTCTGATGTAAGAAGCAAGAGTTGAGTTTTATTCAGACCCCAGGAAGCCCGGACTCTCCTGGCATGCAAGCCAAGGACGAGCCTTCAGGCCTGGGCCATGCCCGAGCCTGGACTCTCCTGGCATACACACTGAGGAAGAGTGTTGAACCTGGGGTGGAGGAAGTTTTTATGGGGTACAGACAGCAAGAAGGGAAGGGTTGGATACGGGTACACTTTTCATTGGTGGTTAGTGATTTACAGGGGATTTCTTAACTGGGGCTAAGGTGGTGTAGCCTAATTAGGCAGTTGAAGGAGAATACTTGAATTTCAGTAGAAACCTATTACCTATTATGGGAGCTGTTCAAGGGACTGAAACTCATTACCTATTACAGCAGTTGTTCAAGGGAACTGATACTTATTTCCTATTATGGTGGTATTTGAGCTGTCTGCCTAAGGTGTCTCAATCAATGGCTTAATGGCTGAGCAGCAGGTGTGGGGGAGGCAGCAGGGAGTGGCCCTGCGGTTTAACAGAGCTTATGCAGTAAGTGACAAAATGGCGCTGGTCTGGCCCTTTTATCCCCCCTTTTTCTTGTAACTGATGCTCAATCTTGAGCTTCATCCTTTATAGTATGCAAGGGAACATATTGAACAATGACTTTTACATTAGTATTCTAAATATTACACACATTAAAGTTCACTTAGTTCTCATGAGTCTAATAAAGAGCAGTCCTATGATAAGGTAGATCTTCATGTTTTGGCCGTGCATGGACCAGTCAGCTTCGGGGATGTGACTGGAGCAGGGCTTGCCGTTCTCTGCAACACCAGCTTGAGGGGGTTGTTAGGATCCGAGGTAGCTTCCTAAGGTCCAGGAGTTGTTGAGGTGCGGAGTCCACTCTGCAGAGACTCAGGATCAGCTGCCATTGTTCACGTACTGCTCAGTTCGGCTTCTCTTAGGCGGGGGCAGGTTCTCCTCTGGTTCCACAGCAGGCTTCATTCTGCTGTAATGGATCTAGGCAGGAATTTCTGTTACTCTCACAGCTGCAGGTGTGGTCAGGAAACGTTGTAAGGGCCTTCCATCTCGTCCTCAGGGGAGACACACTCCAGTTTTTGACCCACACCACAGCTTCTGGAGAGAAAGGGTGGACAGGGGAATACGAACTAATAGGACACCTTTCATTTTAATCTAGGCAAGGAGAAGCGGCAAGTCATTAGTCGCCTCCCCACGTCCACAAGTCGAAGGCAAGTTCAGGAAT
>CAUYQV010140596.1:0-22950 GCA_963574575.1 Galagoides demidoff
TGAAAGTGTGAATGATTATAAATTGGTTTCATAATAGTACTGAGTACATTGGACATTTTTTCTTCCATTCTTGAGATACTTTACTAAGTAGGATGTGTTCCAGTTCCATCCGTGTAAACATAAAAAGGTAAACTCTCAATATTTTTTTAAGGCTGTAGAATGTATGCAGAATATAATGTATGTAATGTAATGTATTCCATGATATATATATACCACAATTTATTAGTCTATTCATGGGTCGATGGGCACTTGGGCTTCTTCCATGACTTGGCTTTTATGAATTGAGCTGCAATGAACAATCTGGTGCAAATATCTTTGTTATAAAATGATTTTTGGTACAAACATGAAAAAATGTTCATCATCTTTAATCATCAGAGAAATGCAAATCAAAACCACTTTGAGATATCATCTAATTCTAGCAAGAGTGGCTCACATAACAAAATCCCAAAACTACAGATGTTGGTGTAGATGTGGAGAAAAGGGAACACTACTGCACTGCTGGTGGGAATGCAAGCTAATACATCCCTTTTGGAAAGGAGTATGAAGATTACTTAGGGATCTAAAAGTAGACCTGCTGTTTGACCCTGCAATTCCTCTACTAGGTATATGTCCAAAAGTACATTAGATCTTGCCTCTCCATTCTTGTGATGCTTTACTGAGAAGAACATGTTCCAATTCAATTCTATCATGAAGGCAGTAAATAATCTAATACCAGGTGAGGGGCAGGGAACAAGAGAGTGGGAGATGAGAGGAGAAAGGGGGATGAGGCATTACAATGTATGGCACACCTCTGGGGGGGAGCACGATTATAAGAGGGACTTGACCTAACCAATGTAATCAGTATAACCTAATTGTTTCTACCCTCAATGATTCCCAAATAATAAAAAAATTAAAATGTATTTTTAAAAAACCCTTTATGCTAGATTGTAATTACTTCCTTCAGTATTTGTCTTTCCCCCAGATTGTGATCACATTGAATTCAGGAGTCTTGTCTGATTTACCTTGGTACCTTCTCTAGTTTTAACAACATCCCATATTTAGTTGGTGCTCCAGTAAATGTTCATTAAATCAAGGAAACCTTATGTAATAGTCACATTGAGGTAGGCATGAGTTGAAACACATGTGTTTTGAAGAGAGTATGTTTTCTCTAGACAGACCTTTATTTTTGATAAGGTTTGACTGTATGGATTTTCGTTTGCATGCTACGCCTGACACCTGTGAGCTTCCGTAAGCATTAGTAAAGATGCATTTCTGAGCAAGTTTAAACCTGATTTTTTGTTGCCCTAATGAAAATGAAAGGGCAAAGCTAGAATTATACATTAGCTGGAGAAACCAGTGGTATGCATTTGACAGACATTTAATTTCTGCCGGTTTGTGCCAAAATAACATTGTGACCATAAGGAAATTTGCAAATGGAAATAATATTTTCCTGAGTGTTTTCCCAGACGTTTGACTTCAGTGTGGGTTGAAAAGTGCATAGAAAGGGTTTTGACCTGCCAAGCCATGAGTTCAGCTGTTGTAGGATAAACACAGAACTCTGATGACATTAACAACATCTGAGGCTGAAGTGGGCCAGGAACCCATCTTTAACTTATTTATGTGAAATGTTCTCACACTTACAGCCTGTAGTCAAAATAATAACTTTATAGGAGCATAGGTATTTGGGGTCTTTAACTGAAAGGTATTTTATGTATAAAGTACTATAAGAACAACTCCTTTCATCCCAGATGTTCCATGAAATTAAGATACACAGAGGACATTTTATCCAACAACCAAGGACCAGTCTTGGTTTGGGACCCAGTATGGATGCTTATTAAGTTATATAACTATGTAAGACAAGACCATAAGGCTATGCCAACTGATTGAAATTGGCCCAAGTCTCTTAGGTAGATGGAAGAAAAAAAATAATGTTTCACTTCTTAGTAAGTATGTCATGCATTTACAGAGCACACTTACACTTACATTTCCACTTAAAGGTGGTAGGTCTAGAATTCCCCAAGCTCGCTCCTAGTCTAAGTGAACCTTTTCAATATGCCATCTCCATGCTTTCAGCTTTCCTGGCTTCCATCAAACAAATATCTTCCTCCTAAATTATTGTCAGCTGCATAGTCAGCATGTCCATTGAATCATTGCACTTGCCAATAAAAATGCTAAGACATCAGACCAAGGACAAGTTTTCTGGGAATGCCCTTATGCTGACATCAAACCACTAAAATTACTCTTTGGAGCACAGCCCTACAACCAACAATAGGGTCCGTCCCATGTCATAAAAGCTTTTATGCTAAAATTGGTAGGCTCACGTAAGTCTACATGTCCTATTTCTTCTGCTCTCTCTGCTTTTCTCCCTAAGGTGTTAGTATGACTTGTATAGAAAACAAAAGCCAAAGCTCTTAAAAAAAGAATCCAAAGCCCCATCCATTATTATTTACTCTTTCTAACATTTCCTTAACTACCAGCAGCCCCTTCACTCTCTGGGAATTTGGTGTAAGCTTGGTATTTTCTCGGGCACAGTCTAGCCGTGTGATTTGTAGGATGTGCTGCACAGGTCGTGTCATCCTCTCTCCCTTGTTGTCCCACTACCCAAACATTCTCACAAGTATCACCAGTTAGACCTGGACCTTATAGGAGGCAATTCTTTGAAGCCCTATGCTAGACAACCTCAGGCCATGTTGATTGAAAAGCACCTGGCTTTTTAAAAACATCTTCCAGCCAGTTCCTTACCAATTTAATCTGATGTTTCACTTTTTGTGTCAGGCTTTACATGTTTTATCTATGTGACCTAAGAGGTCAATTAGGTTTTTGCTTTTGTAAGACCATTTATTGTTGTGGACTGAATTGTGTTCCCCCCAAATTCTTGTGTTAAAGTCTTACCTCCCAATAACTCAAAATGTGACTATATCGGGAGATAGGGCCTTCCTCCCTCTCTCCCTTCCTTCCTTGCTTCCTTCCTTCCCTCCTTGACAGAGTATCACTTTTTCTCACAGGGTAGAGTGCCGTGTATCATAGCTCACAGCAACCTTGAACTCCTGGGCTTGAGCAATCCTTTTTGCCTCAGCTTCCTGTGTAGGTGGGACTACAGGTGAGCACCACTGTGTCTGGCTAATTTTTCTATTTTTAGTAGAAATGAGGGTCTCGCTTTTGCTCAGTCTGGTCTTGAACTCCTGAGCTCAAATAATTCACCTTCCTTGGCCTCCCAGAGTGCATGAGCCACCTCTCCCAGCCTGCAGAAAAGACCTTTAAAGAGGTAATTAAAGTAAAATGAGTTCATTAGGGTGGGACCTAATCCAAAATGATGGTGTCCTTAAAAGAAGTGTTTGGGATTAGGACACAGACAACACAGAAGGACCGCAATGTGGGGACACAGTCGGAAGGTGACTGTCCACAAGCCAAAGAGAGAGGACTCAGAAGACACCAACCCTGCTACTACCTTGATCTCAGACTTCAAGCCTCTAGAACTGTGAGCAAACCCCTTTCTGTGGTTTTTAAGACACCCAGACTTTGGTTTTTTTGTTATTGTAGCCCTAGTAAACTAATATATTTACTATTGCTTTTGTTTTCCTTTCCTAATCAACATTGATTATGCTTTTTACATTCACAGGTTCTATCGTAAGAGACCTAGGCAGCATGTTTTGATCTGTGGGCCACAGGGAAGTGAAATTGATCTAATGTAGTTTCTACAAGGCTTGATTCTAAAGAGGGACCAAGCAACCTCTATCATTACCAGGGGCCTTACAATAACCATGACCTTGAGCCAGCTAAAGATGATTTAGTTTGGGCAATGAATTATATTGAGTGGGTTGCAAAGTGCTATCTTGGGGCCACAAGTCCAAATCAGGAAATTCAAGATCCTCATTTGCAACAGATATTGTCTGGCTACAGAATGTTTTAAAATAAATTCCGCCAGATTACCTGCTGCTGTTAGAAATTTGAAACATACTGAACACATGGGGTACTTGCTGTTCCATTCTTGAGATACTTTACTAAGGCAAGAGCAAAACACAATTAATTCAAGAAGCGGGGGATGAAGGGGGAAAGGGGGGCTCAGTAAGCTCCCGCCTTCAGGTACAATGTAGGGGCAGAGGGCACACCTCCTGGGTGGAGGACTCAACTGCCCTGTCTACTTCACCTTACAAATGCAAACAATGTAGCCTAATCATATGTACCCTTGTGATAATCTAAAAGAAAAAAGAAAACAATATTGACATGTCTGCCTTGCTTATCTGTGGTCAAAACTGAGTAATTGCTGCCCCTTTGGGGGCTGGATGCCCCTCTCCACTGTGCCACAGCCCCACCCCTCTCCTCCCTACTGTTATTTTTGCCTGTCTGCTTCACTTATTACCCAAACATCTGGTCCAGATGAGGGAAATAAACAGATCAGTGGCTCCTAGATTAGCAGTTTGGTAAGATGCTCATTGACTAAAGATTCAGAGGTACAAAGCATTTGGGAAAATGGGCAGCCTATGTCCGTACTTCCTTGGAGATTTTCAAAGTGCATGTAACATATTAAAAAGCCTGGGAACTTCTGTGATAGAGAAATTGATTTCACTTGCTCCCTCGTAGTTCCTATTCTTATTTGACTAGGAAATGCCATTCCTTTAAGTAGTATATATTTGACATCCTGTGGGATTTGTGTCCCATGGAGCACACGTTGAGAAATGCCAAAATGGATTGATTCTCATCCTTCGTCTGGTCCTACCTGAAGCCAGAAAAATGAATTAGTGAATGAGGATTCTGTAAGTTACTAAATAATTTGCCCATTTGTAAAGAACACTTGAAAAGTAAATGTAAGAAAAGTTAAGTGTAGAGTTATTTTCTTCTTTATCATTTGATTAGAGATCAATATTATTTTTGTGTGTTTCTTTGACGCGCCAAAGAGATCTACACATGAGTAACTGCAAGCCTCCAAGTGCATGCCCAACGTTATCTGCTATGGGAAACAGTCTTCATAAAAGTGAAGCATTTTGCTCAGTGTGGAAGAGAAATAGATTTTAGCTTTGAGGGAACAGTATTCCAATTACTTTTGTTGTGCTCCAGTGTCTTCGTTATTGTACCACAATAACCACACATCACTCTCTTCACATTTCAGGTTAATGATCTGATTGGACTGTAAACATTTTGTTAGACAAAGTTACACCCATTATACGTGCAGCCATTTAAAACAGGGAGTATGTGCAAATGAACCCAGAGATCTTTTTGTATTAGCTGTTTTATTAGAGTAATAATGTGTGAATCCTGATTTGCATGTTCAACTAAATGATGGCAAACAGTTTTTGACACGTAAATTCACAGCTGTTCTACGTGCTTCCACTGAGTTTGGCAAAAGTGAATTGGTCTATTTGAGCTATCCTCCTTTGATTTCTTCAAGAAAATCAATATAATAAAGTAATTCTTTCCTGCCATCCTCTTCTTTGCTAAGCTCTTCTGAGAACAGTCAGAAGGTGTTTTTCGTTCAATTATTTCAGCCTTGTTTGCATTAAATCCTTTCCAACAGGCGCCAGTAAATGTGTTCCCTTAATAAGGATGTCTCCCTTTGAAATAAGCTAAATAAAATTTTACATTTAAGGTGAGTAAGAACCAGTTATGGAGAAAATTGCTCAATATCTGTTCTATTCTAATTTCTTTTTCCATGCCGCGCATGCTGCAGCTGTATATTGAGGAACAAGTGTGATGATGTGGCATGCATAATTCATGCCTCCGGCCTGCTCTGCACTCTTATTTTTTCCATCGGAATTCAACATATTTAGATCAGGTTAAAGATTATTCTTTATGTCTATCCATAAAACATCATTAAGGAATATGACAGAAAATATATGGGTATTTTACTCTTTAGAAGAATGTTTGATTATGGTAATCTCACAAGATGGGAGTTTTCCTGTGGATACTTTAGATGTCATTTATTTTGTGGGTTTTTGTTTATTTTGTTTTGTTCGTTGGTAGGATCCAATTATTTAAGTGGACACTATCCTTATCTGTAAAGATGCCTAGAAGAAAAGCTCATTTATTTATTAGGAATTAAGGCAAAATTATGCCCCAAGGAGTTCAGTATTTGGACATTTCTTATATTGTACTCCTTGCCAAAATTGTGTTTTAATTCTAAAAAATATACACCAAGTCTTTAGACACGTAAGTCCATGTCCTCTTTTCCCGTCTCATCTCTATGCTCTTATTCTTATTTTGGTTGTTCTTTGTACCTTGGCCTTCCCCATCTGGATAGGTGCAGGCATTTCAAACTAAGTATGTTTAGAACTAAATCCATCATCTTTCTCTTCAAACTGATTTCCTCCATGTCATGAGTTGTACAAGCCAGAAACAAACCCAAGCGCCATCTTCAATTCCTCCTTCCACTCTGCCTGGCATGTCCAGACAACACCTAAGTCCTGTCACCTCTACTTTGTCACTAGCTTTCAACTTTGTCCCCTTCTGCTTATTTATCACCCTCTTCCTGGCTTAAGACACCATCATTCCTTTTTGGATTATTGAAACTCGTCACCCCACACTGACACACACTTCTACACACGGCCAGTATTGCTCCTGCCCACGAACCCACACTCCCAATGTAAGCTGGAGCTGTCAGTGCAGTCAGAGGCCCTACAGCAGACTCCCCCTCTGGCATGCTCCCTTGCCCAGCCTTCCCCATCATCATATTTACTGAGTGTCTAATATGTGCAAGGCCCACTCACTTAGGGACCAGGAAGAGTGTGAGAAGTTGTGATCTCTGCCCAAAGGTGATCTAAATAATCGTGTAGACTTTTGTGGTTATACGAGAGTGAGGGTACATGGAAAGTCACGGAGCACTCTCAGCCACTGTGACACATACTTTGGCATTCACATTCTTGTTGGGAAAAAAATCAGAAGGAATTCATGGCTTTACTACATAAAATATTCCTAATTTTCCATCTACCACATAATAATATTCCCAAGCTTACATTATGATCTCTGGGATTAGAGTTTTAGCAGTGAGGTTCTCTTTTGATTTCAAGGTATGTCCAAAGGTCAGCCATAATACTCAGGTTGTCTCATCTTTGCTCCAACTCCTGGTGGTTGTAACTTCCCACCTCATTCTGTTTCCTCCTCAAGGTCACTCAGGGTCTCTAAATATAGCCCCATCAGGAGAGGAGGATTCTGGGGTCACTTTGTGCAATTCACTCCTCCTTGACATACTTTCCCAGTAACAACGATTTTCCTAAGGTTCCTGGACACATAACACAAGCCACCAGGTTTGACATATTTCTTCTAGATGGTTTCCAAGTTGTCAGGGAAAAGTTTCCCATCCACAGAGTGGTCAGCTTCCCCATCTCCTCCCCTGCATCCCACCACCCACAGCCCCTCTCCCTGTCCATCTGTGCTCTGGATTCCAGGGCTGGAATAGCAGTATCCCATCAAACGGGAGCAGATAACTCAGATCAGATCTCCATGGTGAATCGGCTCTCAGCACCTGGTGCACTTCCTTTAATGAAGCCTTTTTCTCTCCATGATATGAATCCATTAGACACTGAGAAGCTTGAGTATGTAAAATATTTTGTTTATCTGGCCCTTCTCAAAGGTACTGTCTGTCATCATAGATGTCTGCCGTAAATATAGCAACAGCATCACTGGGTGTGTGAAGCGATTAGATTTATGAGGCACATAAACTGCAAAGCTTCTAATAACCATAATTCCTAACTTCAATCATAATACCGGTATTAGTGTCATGCTTTCCAGAGGATTTTATGTTTCTAAAAATATCTTAATTGTGGTTACCATGTTTACCCTCTAATTCTTTTAATTTAAAAGTGAAAAGCCTGCCAGAGACATCGCTAGAGAAAACAGCCCGCCCTGCTGTATTGTTTACGTGGGCAGCGGGGCAAGATGGATTGCCTGTTGTGCATGTTTTGCAATTAAATTAGATAAATTTCCCTGGAAAAAAGAGAGTCCACGTTAATAAGGGACAACTGATGACAAAATCAAATGTGGGGATGAGAAATGAAGGGTAGGATCTTTGTCCCCCACCCCCATCCTGGCCCCAGGGAGACTCTGTCTGAATGCCACTAACATGATCGCCTTCTAATTATTGGGCATCATTTGTAAACCTCTGAAAGGATGCCAACCTCCAGTCCCTTCTCCTCTGACCCAGGCTGCAAATGTTAGTTCAAGGGCTCGATGTAAGATTCTTGCCCTATGAAGTCTCTCTTTGACTTTCAAGAATAAAAAGAGGCCAATCCCTCTTACATTTGCTTACATACAACACATATTGCTTCAGTAACAATTTCTTCTTCTTCTTTTTTTTTTTTTTTTTTTTAGAGACAGAATCTCACTTTGTTACCCTTGGTAGAGTGCCATGGTGTCACAGCTCACAGAAACCTCCAGCTCCTGGGTTTAGGCGAGTCTCTGGCCTCAGCCTCCCAAGTAGCTGGGACTACAGGCACCCACTATAACGCCCAGCTATTTTTTGTTGCAGTTTGGCTGGGCCCGGATTCAAACCTACCACCATCGGTATACGGGGCTGGTGCCCTACCCACTGAGCCACAGGCGCTGCCCCCAACAATTTCTGAACTTAACCGGAAAAAAAATTATTGGCATTACCCTGTGCAAATCTTGGCCATTTGATCTTGCTGTTTTTAGTGCTGCTCTTTCAGGGTCACTATGAGGACTGTTGGGTGCAATGACTACTTTTGCATTTTTTAACAACTGGGGAGATGTGAAGGACACATCGGATTTAGCCATTGAAAGATGATTTCACATGTATGTCACAGAGTTCAGGACCCTGATGATGACCTGACAGACCCTGGCCAGAGATGATGAGCCAGGGTACTGGGCTGATAAAGATACTGTGTAAACTTTCTTTCTAAATAGACGCAGAATAGAAGATTGTCATATAACATTCAGTTAACAGAGATGTATAAAGTGAAGGCGTCATCTCATCATCTAAAATGACTACTGTTAACAGCTGGGTATTTATCACTGCAGCCTCTTTCCTGTTCATACCCAAATATATTATTATTTTAGGGAAATGGAATAGTCCTATACGTGCTGCTTTTACAACTAGCATTTTTACTTAATAATATATCATGGATACAGTTCTAGAGAAATAAATACACATTTGTCTCTATCTTTTAAAACTCTTCTTTGATGTTCCACAGTAGGGTTGGCCGTAATTTATTTAACTGTTCTCCTCCTGATGGGCATTTAAACAGTCCTCAATTTTTTGTTCTTAGGGATGTTTCTGAGAACATCTTATCCCATGTATCTTCAGATGCTAATGGGAGTATTTTTGCAGGATAAATTCCTTAAAGTGGAATTAAAATTTTTATAGCAACTATCAAACCATTACATTGATAAGTGTTGGAAAAATGGTTTAAAATTATTCTCCTCTTTCCAGTTTTACCCATAATATGTGGATGTGCTTTTTACTCACATGGCAACATGGGTACTGGCCATCATTTACGTTTAAGCTATTCCTTTTCTCTTTGGTATGGGTCAGATAAAATTATCTCACTGTTTTAATTGGTTATTTCTTGGATTAATAATAAGATTAAGCATCTTTTTTATATAAATATCTGTGTTCTTTCCTTTTGTTATTCTGTACTCATAAGCTTTCCCCACTTTTCCCCCCTCAAAACCAATACAATGGTTTGTATTGTTTTCCTATTTCCAATTGCTTTCATCTTTCTGTACTAAACTATTGACAATTTTTAAATATAAGGTTTTGGTTAGAAGCTGAAAATAATTCTCTGTATTTTATATTTTGATCATATTTATGGTATTCTCTATTATACATAAATGTTATATACTTTGGTAAAATTGACCAGTATTGTACTTTATAATTTCTTACCTTTATATTATGGTAAGAAAAGTGTTTTCCACCCTAAGATGATAAGCATATTCTTTTAACTTTATTTCTTTAATTATCATTTTGTTTTGGGGTCTAATAGGAGATAAAAACTTAACTTGTTCTTCTCCAAATGGTTATGAACGGCCTCCACATCATTCAAGGAGTCAGCCCTCCTTGCCTTACTAACTTTAGGTGCTATACTTAAAATTCAGTAACTACCTCTCTATTCACTAATCTGTTTCTGCACTCTCTGCTTCATTAATCTGTCCATAGCAACACTGTGTCGTTTTAGTTACAGTTGCTTTAAAATATCTTTTAATCTAGTAACAGAAATTCCCCTCTCATTATATTTCTCTTACAAAAAATTCTCAGGTATCCTAAGCACTTACTCTTCCAGACTAACTTTATTATCAATTTGTAATGATGGATGAAAACTGGAATCTTTTGAAATATGTTAACATACTTTTGGGGGGAGGATTATCATTTTCTTTTAAGGGCATTTCTCTATTTTTTTCTTATTGAGTATTTAGAGAATACAGACTACTCTCCCTAAATGTCTGCAGGAAAACAGTAGACAGAAATAATATAGGCTAACAATGTAGGTTTTGAGAAAGATCGTGTTATGATTGGCTAGAAAGTGACAGGTGAGTTGATGTAATAGTGACACAGGAAAGTAGAAAGGATGTAGTGTTTGGAAATGAGTGCACAGTGAGTGCAGGATGCAAGAATGAGCATAGAATGAAGGTGATTATAGAGGGAGGGAAACGAGAAATGAGAAGAGGGAGAGATTACCTGAAGGGCAGGATAAAAGCACTGACCCAGGGCCGGCTGGGCAACGAAGGGTTGGAAGGTATTCCACAGTCTCATTCTTGTTTGAGGCTGCGTAGAGCTTGTGGTTGAGCTGGATATAAAGCCAGTGGTAGAGGGTGGGAATGTGGGATCTTACGGGTCTGAGTGTTTGCCCATAAAGAATGCTGAGTTCAATCAGCACAGGAAGGAGCAAGATTAATGACACAGGGTGGGGAAAAGGTGGTATGGGCAGGCAAGAAGGCCCAGCTCAGAACCCAGCGAATTAAATGGAGCTCTGCACAGGGGTACATGTCTGGTGTAGACCCACCATGTTCTGAGCATAAGGACAGGAACATAGGAACATTTCTGGCCATGGGGACCTTGTCAAGTCCGCTTCCCCGCACTTTACCCCTTCTACCGCCCCATTTTCTGGGGCCTGCTACATGGAGTACACACAGTTGGCCCCTCTGTATCTGTGGGTTTCACATGTGCAGATTCATACCACCCTGGATCAAAATATTTGGAAAAGAAACAACACAACAATAAAAATTAATACAAATAAAAATAGTGCAATGTAATAACTATTTACATTGCATTAGGTATTGTAAGTCATCTGGAGATGAGTTAAATACAGGAGGATGTGCATAGGTTGTGTGCAAAAACTATGGGATTTTATGTAAAAGACTAGAGCATCTGCTGATTTTGGTGTCCCAGGGGTTTTGGAACAAATCCCTCACAGATACTGAGGGACGACAGTTTGTGTTTGATGTAACTTTCCCTGTCCTAGCTGTACCCAGTTTGTTCAGTGATAGACACTTGACCAAAGCTGAGTCACTCACTCACTTCTTGGGGACAGTTGGAGTTGGGACAGATGGAAACAGATGATCTATCTTTAAGCAAATGCATTCTATACATAAAGCTTTGAAGGTCTTGGTGACTGCTCTACCATGACAGTTGAGAGGCAGAGGAAAATAATCTAACTTAAAGGAGTCTCAAACATATGCATAGAAAAATCAGAGACCAATTCTTCCTTCTAGATTATTTGACCGAGTTGCATTCTGGACTTTGAGCTCAGGGAGATACTCCCGTATTCCCCATCTCACCTAAAAAAGCTGGGTCAAACTGGGATTTTGCTACACAGAGTCAGAGAAGTTTTAATACAGCAAGGAAGGAAGGTAAGGTGAGAAAGTCAAAAAAGCCAAGATTTTTATTAAAGGGCTGAAACATCATTGGTGGAATTTCAGAAAGCAAAGATTCAACAGGTTAGATCTAGAAATAGAAGTCAGGGTTCTGCATTCAGCCAGTCCAAACTTGCCAGCGAAGGCGGGTGGAAAGAGCACTGGATAGAGAAGGAGAAAACCCAGGCCCAAGGTCATAGATCCCTGTGGCCTTGAATCAGAATTGCTCAGCTTCTTCAAAGCTGTCTTCAGAGAGGTTGAAACAGGGCAGTTGTGCCTGCTTTACTGGTCTTGACGCACAGGAATTTTTTAGGTGTGTGGCAGGGACCAGGTGGACCCAGTGGAATGTTAAATACTGTTTCCATGGACGTTGTTGTTACAGCTGCCTTATAGAGCCCGTATTATGGCACTGTGCTCTCTGGGGTACAGCGTTTATAAGCTCGGTAGCTGATTGATGTGTTGTCACATACTAAAGTAGGAGACTGTGATAAGAGATGCAAGATAAGGCTGGGCCCTTGCAGGGCGTCTGGGTAGCACAGCTCCAAGGGGAGCCTTCTTACTCTGGTCTGCAGGACACAACATAGACGTCCGTGTGAAAGAGGCCCTCCAGAGTTGTACAGTGTGGCAGTCCTGATCCCGGGGTCACATCTAAAGAGCATGCTCCCTCTCATGCCCTAGTGCTGGCAGTGAAAGGGAACACTGGTTAAACGTAAAAACAACCTTCAACTTGAGGAATTCCCCTGGCAGCTTTGTCACAGCTGCGTGGTCCAAACCTTTGGGAAAAGGCTGAAAACATTAGGAAAAGCATGGATCTGGCTGGTACCTGAAGGCACGCACCCCATAAACTGTGTCAGCACCCCATAAACATGCCACTCTTAATGGCAAGTGCATGTCCCTATTCACCACCATCATTTATTCTACTATGAAATCTCTCGGAACTTAATTTCCAGAATTCCTTTTATCTTAACCATTAAAGCAGCCTTGGAGAGATATTGAGGTCAGCTGTCGTGGACCTGAGTCATATCTCCCCCTGCCCTCACCTGAGCAGTCATCTAAATAGCGGCCAAGACTATTGAGTAATGAGAAGAGCCTTGTGAGAGGCTTCCTGGATGGCCGGCATGCCCTGAAAGCTGGACCCCTCCACCGTCCATCACAGTTTATCAAAGTTCACCCGAGAATAAGGATACTTTGAAACATCTGCTTTGGTGAGATAATGAACACAGGTAGATGCCTGGAAGTTAGAAGTGCCTTAGAGAGACACGCACAAGGATAGAAAGAGGGTTGCACAGCCGAAGATACACATAAAACGTGAGTGACGCTGTGGGAATTGTGTCAGGAGGACTCAAGCTGGGAGAGGATCTGGGGGTTGCAAAATAACACAAAACAAAGAAAAACTCAATCAAATAACACCTCAAGGGGGAAAAAAAAAAGGAAAAGGAATGAAAAACGGTTGTGGATTTTTTGTTTTGTTTTAATGGGGAGCAAAAAGAATAAAAGAACAGGTTCCTGGCCTAGTGGGGAGACCTGACCCTGAGAAAACAGAGGCTTTTCCTGTGAGGCATCCGAGTTTCTATCTGGGAGAATGATCTTCACTTGGAAAGCCAGGACACACACAGCTGAAGCTGCTGAGGCTGCAAGAGCCAAATCAGGCAGGTCTCGGAGAAACTGCATGGGCTGAGCTCCCAGGCCCACACTGAGCACTGGGAGGGAATAACTTGCAAGTGTGAGGTAGAAATAATGAAGCCAGTCCACCAGTTTTGAGAAATTGTGGAGGATGACAGGTGTCAAAGATTGCAGGGACGTTCTGTCTTGAGTTCAAAAAAGAAAATTCCTACAACTCTAGAAGACTGACATTGCTAATCTTTTGCCTAGTTTAGGAATGGATCCTAACAAGGTACAGGACCCTCTAAAAAGAGACAAATTCTTATTTGGTCAGGAACTCACAAGAGGATTCAGAAGAATAACTTATTTCAATGCAACTAGCCCTTCTCCCTTCTCTCTGTCCCTTCCTCCCTTTCTCTCTTTTTCCTTTTTATAAATTAGAAGTTGGACAGATAAGGGAATTCCAGAGATAAGCACACTTGCTTTCTTTAAAAGCTTCTGATATCTCTCGTTTTGTCACCACCATGAAAAATATGGGAACTATATTTATGTATAATTATATCATTAAGTTAAAATATTATATATACATTATATTAACACAAATATATTTAAATGTGTGACTACATTATAATAAATGTATTAGAATATGTTATTGGTAATAACAGGATTAAATTAACATATAATGCTTTATTATTATATAATTATATAAAAAGAAGGAAAAATATAGTTAAATGGTTAAACAATGGAAGTTGAATGGCAGAACACAGGATTTAACAGATTCTTCTGATTAGAGGTCATTAGAAGTTCAAATCCCACCTGCCCTGGACCTGCTGAAACAGAATTACTGAGGGTGGAGGGAGGGAGTCCCCATTCTTAGCAACGCTCCAGAAGATTCCCAAGCTCACTTATGAGTCTCTGTTTTTAGACTTGATTTCTCCCCTGAGTTCTGGACTTGCACACTGAATGCAAGATGCCTTGCAGCACCTCTGTTTGGGTGTCTCATGAGAATCTCCAGTCTACCTTGCTAACATTAGAATTCCTCATCCCCTCAAAAACTCCTCTTCCTTCAGTCAGTGGTGCTGGGCCAGAGCTTAGGAGTCATTTCTTTTCCCTTCAAAACTCGTACTGGCTTTGCCTCTGAGGTTGATGTGATTCTGCCCCTTCTCACCTTTGCCACTGCCACCAACCCTTGTGTAACACCATCTCCTCTCTGGGCGACTGCAGTTACCTTGGCTGCTCTCCCTGCCTTCACTCTCAGCCCTGCTTCTTTTTCTTGAACAGACAATCTAACTTTTGATACTCTTCAATAGCATCTTACTTCATGGACAATTGACCCAAATTCCTTACCTTGGCCTACAAGATCTTGACCCAATTCCTGGCTATCTCAGCTCATGGTTTTCAGTCTTGCTCCCCATGTGCTAGCTGCCCCAACTCTCTCTCTCTGTTTTCTGAGCACACCACACTTGTTTCTGTCTCAGGGCCTTTGCACTTGCTGAGCTCCTTTGCACTTGACATGACAGCCTCTGTTTCATCATTTGGGCTTCAGAGAAGCCCTCCTCAACAGCCCCAGTTTATTCGCTACCTGGTTACTTGATTTATTTTACTGCCTAAAATTCTTATTTATCTATTTATTTTCATGGTCATTATCTAACTCTTTGATAGAATATAAACTCCACGTGAACAGGAAATGTATGCCTAGAACACTGCTTACTACCTCACAGGCTCTCTAGTCACGGAATGAAGGAATCACTGGTGTGACAGAAGGCTGGACTTTGCAATCTGACCTGGGTTTAATTCCTTGCTCCATCTTCATACTTCTAGCCAATTTCCCTGAGCCTTTTATAGAACCTGGCTCTTCTGAGGTTCTTGCTATCTTTTCCCATCCTGATTTCCATGCAGCACATTTACTAAAATCTTTATCTGTCCCATGATCTTCTTCATCTCCCCAAGGCCTGGCCTGACCCTGGGGGACTTTATTGTCCACATGGTTGAACCATCCAGCATCACAGCCTGGGAGTTCTCAGCAGTAGCTGAGATTCATCGAGAAGCATTTAAACAATACCAGGCTGAGGCTAGAATGAGGTTCCTGGAACAGTCAAATTCAGAGACAGAAAATAGAATAGTAGTTCTTAGGGGCCTGGGGGGAGGAGCAATGGGGAGTCATTGTTTAAAGGCTTTTGAGTCTCAGTTGGGGAAGATGGAAAAGTTGTAGAGATATCTTATGGCAGTGGTTGCACAACAATGTGGATGTTCTTAATGCCACAGAACTGTACATTTAAAAATGGTTACAATTTTAAATTTTATCTTACATATATTTTAGAATCAAAAAACAATAAATGTCATTGCTGAACCAGTCAGCATTTAAACTCCACATGAGTTATTTCCGGGGCTAGGACTTGGGTGTCAGTATTTCTTTACAACTCCCCAGGTGATATGCTAGCCTCATACCCACTACCCTCCTCACTTGTCTCCTACCCTTATGACTTGAACCACCCCACCTGTCTTCCATTTCAGCCACTCCCTCCCATGACAGCACCCTGGGGCATCCCTCAGGGGCATTTAAACCCAGCTTTGGTCAATGTCTACACAGCTCTCTTCTTTCAGTCAGCTCCTCCTGCCCTCACAGCCCCCAGGCCATCCACCCTCCCAACGTTTGAAACAGTTTCTCCACATCCTCACTAACACTTGTTATCTTCTGTTTTATATTAGCCAATCTAGTGGGTGTGAATCTATGTGGTTTTTAAGAGCTGGTTGGTGTGGAAGAAAATGAATTTGTGGGAGGCATCTGCGAAGTTGTAGTACTTTCTCAAAAAGGACTCAAGGGTTCAGGTGTGGGAGCAGAAAGCATACCTTAGTTTGTGAGACCATTGACCTGGTCCATGGATAACATGGCATAGTTAAGAGACCAGTCTTTGTGGAAAGCACTAAGATAGGTATATTTCTCTTTGAAACTGCTAGATAAAGGATTCGCCTATCATGTAATGATGCAAGGTCGGGAGAAAACAGTAGAAGCACACTGTTAATTTCATTTACACATTATCAATATTTGGTGCTACATGAATTTATGGTTAAATTTATTCCCAGAAATAGCATCTTGATCATGTTGTTGGGCCAATCTCCTGTAAAAGCTCAGTTCTGTTCAACCTTTTATTGCTGCCTTCATAAAATTCTGACCAAAGACTCCTCACCTCTTGGCTATTGTTAAGGAGAAGTTCTGGAGGTGAGTGAAGCCAATGTGAACAGACAGAAGACAGACCAGAGCTGACTCCTTCCAGGGAAGCCACGTACCTGCTCCTTATCCTTCAGGGACTGCTGCTCTTCCCAGCATGTGTGGGGGACCGTTACACATCCTACAGGGATCTCGGGTTGCATCCGGTATAGCATCTAGATCAGCTTAGAGAACAGTGGCCATGGTTTCTCTGGGCTGGTCATATTGCACATGAGCTATTGGGGTTTGTTCTGAAAAAGAGTGTTTCAGTGGGAATTCACAAAGGAAATGCTCCCAAAGGAAGCGATAGGAGGGGACAGAGTCTGGAAGGCTAGAGTGGTTAAGGGAAGATGGCATTTTGTTTAGTGAGAACAAGGCTGGTGGATTGAGGAAGAAGGGAACAAGCCTTAGGAAATGGCTTTAGGTCTTTAGGGGACAGAAGGTAGAAGGAAGTATGTTCAGGATGTGATGCTCCAGAACGTCGAAATGACTAAGAATAACAGGAAAATATGTTGCTGCTTTGTAAGGAAGGACTTTCTGGAACTAAAAGCAAGAAGAGGAGCTGTTTTGTGCACTTTCTGCCCCAGGAACTATTGGAGGTGAGACCAGCAGAGCAGTAGGCAGGAAAGTGACATAGGGCTTAACATTCCTGAGACCAGGAGAATCTGAGACTATCAGCACCTAGAGGGTGTTGATGAGAATTTAACAGTGGGATCTTCAAAGTCTGCTGAGGAAATGGTGTGTGCAGTGGTGTTGCACTGAGCGGCGTGGCCCATAATGAGGGGAAACACCAGGATTCCAACATAAAATGTCTGCACAATGAAGGAAACCCATTGTCATCTTTTATTCTAACCAAGATGTGACATTTCTCACAAAAGGGACTAAGGCACCCAGTTTATTGACATAACAGACAGAGAATGTTGAAGCTAGAGTCAGAAATTGCTGACCCGTAGGGAAGAACCAGATGTAGTCAATTCAGCCTCAGCCCCCATCCCAGGGCAGGCAAACTGGAGATGCTGGTTGCTCCATGCTGGAACCTTCCATGGAAGTCATCCGAGGGGGCCTTGGTACTAAAGGGTGTAAAGACTTAGCAGCCAGGACCCTGAAGCAAGACATGAACTTCCCTGTCAGAGGCCATAGGAAGCTGTGTCAATGCAGAAGGGGACAGAACAGGACAAAAGGGGGCCCAAGGGAACAGGTGAAACACAGTCTCCTAAAATTTCTGCTAGGGGATGCACTGTGAAATCTCCTATCTTGTGACAGAAACATTAAAGCTCAAACTTGGAGTAAGTAAAAGTACACAGTTTGTTTTTAAATCTTCCAGGAGCTTGGTAGTACCTATGGGAATTTCCAACACCAGCTTTAATTTTCTTATGAAACAGAAAATGCAGCCAGTTTAGTAATCCTCCCTTCTGACCCCACATCAATTCTGAGCTGGACTAGGCCCAGGTGGGACAGAGGTGTGACCTGGGCTACCTTTTGCTCTCCTTTCTGTGTGGGATTTGCTCTGAGACATTTGAGCGCTTTGTTAAGGGGTGACACCGTAGAGGGGATGGGACTGTGACTAATTACCTGTGGTGGGCTTTGGTGAGCTGCGACACTTCTATTTTTCTCACCCCTTCCTGTGTGCCAAGCCCGCTAATGGAGCTGTGAACAGAGGTATGACACGTCAGTGACTCCTGTTTCAATGGTATGCGGAAGGAGAGAAACAAAACCCTTTGTTGTTGGGAGCGTTAACTGGATATTTTGTCACAGCTGATTGTTAATTACTGTCGGATAGCACTTTGGGTGATTAATTGACCTTTCTCAGTGAAAACAATAAAGGCCATTTAACTAATACCGCAGAAAGCGGAGAGCAAGTTTTGTCCTGCTCTGTTTCTGTCGCATGGTGATTCTCCCTGGGGGTGGGGGGTGGGGAGGCATCTCCAGCCACGCCTACTTGGGATATAACGCTACAAACACTTCCCCTACTTCTTCACAGATCCTCATCAGAAGGCTCTAGCTCTGTTGGTAAATATTCTTTGTGGTGTCACCAAGACAGATTATCTTACTCTGAGGATGAGTTTTTTATTAAGTGGGAGAAACCGAGAATAGTGCACAAGCAAGAGACTTTACTCAGTTTTTCTTTTTTAAAATCATTCTAAGTACCAGGTCACTTCTACTTTAGCTTGGGCGTGGTGAGCTTGTCCGAGCCTGAACCCATTTTCCTGGTGCTGTTCATCTCTCATATCTGCAATGTGGAGCATTTTCTATATGCATAATTCTGAAAGAGATGAAAAAACTGAACTGTTGATTTGACCCTTCGGACGGGGATGTCCAACCTTTGTTCCATGGGCACTATGTGGATTATGTGAGGACTTTTTTGCTTAACTGTAGTGGCAGATATAATAAAAATTATGCATGGACCTTTTTGTTGTTGTTGCCATCAGCTTTCACTAGTGTTTGTATATTTAATATGTGGCCCAAGACAGCTCTTGTTCTTCCATTATGGTGCAGAAAAGCCAAAGGGTTGGCCACACCTGCAGGATCTCACCCTATACCTGTGAAAGGAGATCCATAGACAGGGTTACTCTGATTGTCCTAGGAGCTTACTCAGGCAGCCCCACTGTGCCATGGCTTCCCTCAAAGCAGGTCACTCCCGACACAGAGCCCCTGCCTTAGCCTTTGTCCTTGGCTCATGCCTCGTAGATCCAACGGCCTCCTGGCTGTTCCGCAGGTATCTCCAGGGAAACATGCCTTACGGAACTAACCATGTTCCCTTCAAACCTGTTCATTTCAACTAAATTCCTTACCTCCGTGAATGGTGCGTCCTGTCACCTAGGGCAGCTCAGGCCTCCCTCTATGTCAATGTACACTTGGACTTATCCCTGGTCCTGGTTCTACTCCTCAATGACCTCTATCCTTCCTTCTTCTCCATCCCCACCACCACAGTCTCATTTCATCCCCTATCATTTCTTGCTGAGACCCTTGCAGCAATCTCCTAACAGGTTTCTTAGTCTCTGAGCCACTCTTCACCTAACCCCTAAGAGTGATCTCTCTAGGTGGAAAATCTGATTCAGCTACTCGGTGCTCTTTAAAATCCTTTGATGAGGCTCAGCGCCTATAGCTCAGCAGCTAGGACGCCAGCCACATACACTAGAGCTGTGGGGTTCGAATTCAGCCTGGGCCTGCCAAACAACAATGACAACTACAACCAAAAAAATAAACAAAATAGCTGGGCATTGTGCAGGGCACCTGTAGTCCCAGCTACATGGAAGGCTGAGGCAAGAGAATTGCTTAAGCCCCAAAGCTTGAGATTTCTGTGAACTGTGATGCCACGGCATTCTACCAAGGGTGACAAAATGAGACTCTTGTCTCAAAAAAAAAAAAAAATCCTTTGATGATAGTGGATAAAGCAAAAACTCCTTAGCAGGACATGTGAATTCCATCCTGATCTGGCCGGTGCCTATCACTCTTGTGGGACTCATGCATTTCTGCCTCTGCCTCTGTCCTGGCCCTCAGCACGCCTCCATGTCCACCTATCCACTGGACACCATGCTCATTTAAGATCCACTTACGTTTGGTCTCCCCTCCAAGCGTTTTCTGCGTCCCTGCATAAGGGACCTCTCTCTGTGCCTCTGTGCCTCTGTCGGTCTCTATTTGCTTCCGCTGTGACATTCTGATGTCACATGAATCACATCTGCCAGAGGCCTATCTTGATTGTTGTCTGTATCTTCTGTTTGGTAAGGTTTTGCTTGCAGGTTTATCCCAGCACTCAGCACAGTACCCGCACCTAATGACTTCAGTTAATTACTGCAGAGTAAATGAAGGAATTAACAGTATCTTCTCAGGGACCAGCCTGAGGGCAATTTGTACATTTTCCTATTTTTTTATTTTTTTCTTCTATTTTTGCTTCCAAGCCCAGATATTTTATGCTTTTTCCCCCTGTTACATATTGTTTCTCCACTCCCTGCCCCTATGCTGTGATAATAGCTGACAGATGGATAAAAAAAAAAAAAGCTCTATAAAAATGGATATTGAAGAATTAGAATGTTTTATTTTAAAAGATACATATGGAGATAGCTTCTTTTTTTATTAAGTCATTCATACATAGATCATAAATACATTTATGCCATTATAGGATTCAATGTGTTGATATTTGTACAAATTGGAATGCTTACATCCTACTAAGCAATGTAGCCTTCACCGCTTTTACCCAATTACAGGATTAAGATGTTTAATTCAAAAATATTATGAACTGGGTATTTGTGTCTTCACCTTCTAATTCATGTGTCAAACCCCCAATATCATGTTATCGTTTCCCTGAAAATAAGACACTGTCTTATATTTATTTTTTCTCAAGAAGACACACTAGGGCTTATTTTCCGGGGATGTCTTATTTTTATTAATACAACAGTCTACATTTATTCAAATATAGTTAAGTCAACCTGACAGGGGGAGCCAACCTTGTTGGTGGGGCTGGCGCTAGTGATGCATGAACTCCCTTCCCCTAGCCGTTCACATGTGTGCAATAGGATGCCTGCGACTGTGGTTACCACACGCGCACCGCGTACCTGGGCAAGTGCAAATGGCTCGGAGAAAGGAGCTGTGGCAGATAAAAGGTATTCCAGAGTTCCTTACCACTTCGTGTTGAAATGCATGGCGTGGCTATGCAGCATATTACTAGGTCTTATTATTGAGGTAGGGTTTATATTTAACAAATGCATAGAAATCCTACTAGGGCTTATTTTTTGGGTAGGTCTTATTTCAGAAAAACATGATATGTACAGTTGGGGCCTTTGGAAGGTAATTAGGGTTAGATGAAGTCCTAAGGGTGGAGCCTTCATGGCATCCTATGGAAGAGACACCAGAGAGCTCACTTTCTCTCTATAGGCATGAACAAAGAGGAGGTTATCTGAGTCATGAGAAGAGGCTTCCCATGAAACTCACCTTGCCAGCACATTGATCTTAGACTTCTCAGCCTCCAGAACTATGAGGAGTAAATTTATGTTGTTTAATTAAGCCACTTAGCCCATGGTATTTTGTTGTGGAAGCCCAGGAAGACTATGACAGAGGTAATATTTTAATGATAGAATTTTAGGATAGACTGATGAAGGAGCGTATTTTGTAATAGCTCATCTCTCTGTTCCTTTCACCATTTCATACTATTTAGGGAGTTATCTTGAACATCACAAAAATCTAATGTTATCTGCTATAATATCTATTAGAATTCCTAAATTTGGCACAATCCAGGAAGATAAATTAAGCTCATTCGCATAATTCTAGGCATATTTCTAGGATGGAATTTTCCACCCCATTGCAACTTTGGCTGGAAATTCTTTAGGAAATGCTGCTCAGCTCTTCCTGCTTCTCAATGGCAGTAACGGCAGGAACTTTATTTGCCCTCTACACTGACCACTTCCCCTTCTCCTGCTGAGAAAACAGGCTGGTCAGAGGTGATGGGAAGGGAGCAGGGCAGGCATGATCTGAGATATCCTTTTGTGCTTTGTTGAGAGCTGAGAGGGTGTTCCAGAGCCAGCCAGAGGCCACAGGGAACCAGTCAAAATCCTTGGAGCAACAATGAAGAAAAATTCAGTGCCAAATACGCATTTTTTTTAATTAAGTCATAGCTGTGTACATTAATGCAATCATGAGGTACAATGTGCTGGTTTTACACACAATCTGAAATGCTTTCATTAAACTGGTCAACATAGCCTTCATAGCATTTTCTTAATTACTATGTAAAGACATTTATATTCTATACCTAGTAAATTTCACATGTACCCTTATAAGATGCACTGTAGGTGTGGTCCCACCAACTACTCTTCCTCCACCCATCCTCCCCCTCCCCTCCCCTCCCTCTCCCCTTTCTCCTTCTTCTTGGGCTATAATTGGGTTATAGCTTTCATAAATACAAGTTTTGACATTGACATATATCTTGATTTCTCTAGAGTGGAATTGTTGGGTCATGTAATTCTGTTTTATCTTTTAAGGAACTGGCAGAAAAGCCATGTGATTTTTGGATCCCCATTTCCTCAGTTAACATTAATGTGTATTTTCATGAACTGTTAAATGTTTTCTGAGCACGTGGCTTTTAATGTTTGCAGAGTTCCAAATCTTAGTCAATAGATCCCCTGGTATTCCGATATTTCAAATTTTCATTATCATAAGCAGCATTGTGATAAACATGAACCTTCTTATTTATCCCTTGTTATTTCTGGAGAGCAGATTAGTGAAATAAGCGGATCAAAGGACAAGGGAGTTTTAAGGCCCTTGGTGTGTAATACACCTTTGAGGTAGGTTGTAGCAGTTTGCTTCTCAGGAGTAGAGTTTGAGAATGACAGTTGTACATCTCTTCATATTTTAATAGTCTTCCAAGGTCA
>CAUYQV010140598.1:0-41507 GCA_963574575.1 Galagoides demidoff
CCTTGTATCTCATGTTGTGTCTGGCATCTAGAAGGAAGTCAGAGATGGTTTTTGCTTTTTTTTTTTTTTTTAAAGTTCATTGTACCAACTGGGTGCTCAGTACATACCTTTGGTACTTTGAAATGTGACCTCAGGGAGCAAGAAGGAGTTAACAGTTCTGAGGCTTTTGCCTTCAGGAGCTGAATCAACTGGGAACTTCAAAGTTCTTTTAGGCCTGTCCCCTGCCTCCCGACCCACCCTAGCAGTGGGATATGCCTTTGCAGTAGCAAGAGCAGGTAGTGTTTTCTGTATTCTATAGTCAACACACTTTAAGCCCTGCCATGCACTATCTGGTCATCTGTTTTTTTGTCACAGTATCATCCGAAACTGAGGTTGGCACTAAAGTGTGTTTGTTGACTGACTAGCTTGACTGGCCGGTCCCAAACTCCATGGCATCAAGGACCAGGGCTTGCATGGAAGACAGAGGCCTTGCTCAGGAAGGGCTGACAGGTTTAAGTGTATGAGGGGCAAGTGCAAAACTCCAGCCAGTAACCGCAGCTGCCTCTGACGTGCTGCTTCCCCTGGTCACAGTGAGATTTCTGCAAAGACTGAGTCATCCCAGTAGACAAGATGTTCTGCTTTGTGCGCCCAGAGGCCTCTGTGATTGGGCAGGCTGTTCTGTGGCAGGGCTAGAAAAAAGCCCTTTCAAAAGTCAGAAAACCACACACCACCCCCAGCCCCTTCCTCTGCAGAGACTTTAGAAAAACAACAGCTAAAATATAACACCTCTCACACCTGCTACAGACCGTAGGAGTTAGTTGGTGAGCTTCAAAGGGTGCATCCTACCCAACACCCTGTCCTGGGCAACTGAGGCAGGTTCTCTGCAGGCTGACCCGTGAATCTGCATGCTTAGAAGATTCTTGAGCACACTGAAGCTTAAGATCACTGGTGGAGATTTCCAAGAGGGGCACAGGCTCTGCAGAGATATGGGAAGCAAGGGTTAGAGCTTCTAGTTAAAATTCAGTTGACCTTTGAATAAGGTGGGGGTCAGGGGTGCCAACTCCCACGCAGTCAAAAATCTAGATATAATTTTTGATTCCCAAAAAACTACTAAATAGCCTTACGTTTCCTGGAAGCCTCACTGATAACATAAGTAGTTGACTAACAAACACTATTTTGTGTGTTCTATGTATTATATACTTTGTTCTTACAATAAAGTAAGCTAGAGAAAGGAAAACGTTATTAAGATACTCATAAGGAAGAGGCAATACATTTACCATTCATTCAGTGCAAGTGTATCGTCAGGAAGGTCTTGGTCCTCTGTGCCTTCATGCAGAGTAGGCTGAGGAGGAGAAGGAAGAGGAGGCCTTGGTCTTACTGTCTCGGGGCGACAGAGGAGGAAGAAAATCCACATCAGAGTGGACTCGTGCGGTTCAAACTCATGTTCAAGGGTCAGCTGTATTTATTTTCCATTGTATCTTTTTAAATTTACTTTTAGAAATATTATTTCTAATGATGTATTAGTATAAGAATACATGGATACAGAGTTACAAGGAATGTATATATTGGTGTGCAAACAAGTATCCTTCTAATCATGAGCTGTGTGTCTAAAAAAAAACAAACACTGGAGGCAGTTGGACCAGAATTGACAGTTACAAGTCTTGCTCTGACACTTAGCAGCTGGGTGATCTTGGCTAAGTCATTATTCCATGCTAAACTCAGTCTTGTAGTCTGAAACATAGTTTGCTTATGACATACTTACATGTTTGTGGGAGGGTAGATTGGGAACACGTGGGTAAAGCTTTTAGCCAGAGCAGCACACAGAGGGCACACCACATGTGGTGGGGATGGTGGGGATGGTGGGGCTGGGCGCAACACACAGGGCATGTGGAGGAAATTCTGGGGATCTGCATTTGGGGTGACAGACAGGAAGACTGGGAAGGGGGGAGATCGTAGAAATTCTGTGCCTGGTTCATAGAGCAGGGGTTGCAGCCAAGAAGGGAAGAATGTTATTCTCTGTCCCTACCCCAGCCCTTAAGAAGTCAGGCCTCCTCAGGCTACACTGTTCCCTGGAGAACTTTCTTTCCAGAAATAGTTGCCTGCTGACATTTCCCAGCCATACAAATCAAGGTTCCTGAGCAGGATCCAAGCACTCACGAGGCTGAAGGGAGAAACACAGACACGTCTGTCCTCAGAGGCCTAGAGTCATACTCTGCTTGGCCCCGGCATGAAGGGAAGAGCCCAGACCATGGGCCAGGAAGCTGACTTTCATCCCAGCCTGACCCATATGTGGCTCTGGGCAAGGCCCCTCCTGTCCCTCTGGGCCTCAGTTTCCTCACCTATAAAAGAAGGCTTTTGTACCAGCTGCCCTGGGGGACCCTGCCATGCCAAAATGCTACAGTCCTTTGAAACCTCTTGTGGCTGGGAGCTCCCAGGTGGGACCCTGCCCACTCTAGGTTAACTTGTGTTTCTGGGCCTGGCACGGCGCGAGGCACAGAGGAAGTGCTTGGGGGAATAGCAGGTGTGGGGGTGAGGGAAGAAGGAGGTGAAAGAAGATGGGAGGGAGAAGGAGAGGCAGGGAAAGAAGGAAGGAATAGAAAGAAGGCAGAGGAGGGGGAAGCTTTTCCCCAGCATTCTGCCCCTGCCGCAGCTGCCTGAAGTCCCTCCATGGCCAGGCTCTCCCGTCCTGGCTCATTCCTTCAGAATAGTAGAGGGAAACTTCTAAGACACCTGTGATGGGGGGTCTCATTGCACGGGAGGTACATCTAACTGCTGAGCGAGCCCTGAGAGACCCCCTCCCCCGGGGGTGGCTAACCCCTGCTCTGCCCACAGGCCCTGCGGGCAATGTCACCCACCCCTGTGTCATATCACAGCATTGAGGAGACAACGTTCACATCCTGGAAACTGCCTCGGAGGTTTGCCCCCTCCTGCCCTGGGGTCCTCTCACCTGGAAAACTTTTTTTTTTGTAATGGAAGTGAAATTCAGATAATAACATAAAATTAACCATTTTAAGTGAACAATTCCCTGGCATTTACTATATTCACAATGGTGCTTCATCACCACCTCTATCTGGTTACAAAACACTTTGATCACTGCGAGAGGAAACCCTGTACCCATTAAGCAGTGATGCCCACTCTCCCTTCCCAGCCCCTGCTGAAGGCTAATCTGCCTCTCTCTCTCTGGATTTTCCTAGGCTGGACATTTCATATCTGGGTCCCTCACTATATGTGGCCTTTTGTGCCTGGCATCTTTCATTCTCCATGTTTTTGACCTTTATCCATATGGCAGCGTGTGTAAGGACTTCATTCCTTTCCCTCATGTCTTTTTCTGGCTGAATAATATTATTTGTAGATACCACGAATTGTTTATCCATCCATTCATGGGCGGACGTTTGGGGCATTGCCACTTTGGCTGTTGTGAGCAGTGCCATTTTGAACTTATGTGGACACATATGTGTTTGAGTACCCGTTTTCAGTTATTTGGGGCACCAGAATGCTCTTTTCACCATTCTCCTCTTCTTAATCTGGATTCTTACTGAAGGGAGGTTAGGAAAGGTTTCTAGAGGAAGTAACTTATACACTGAGACCATTCTCACCTCCCGACCCAGCCTCTGTGCCTCCTCCATCACGTCTCACCTGGATTTGTAGGTGCTGGTTGTCTGCTGGGTTCCTCCTGGGCTCCTGTGAGCAGGGCCTGTGCCCGGTGCCTGGTGCTCTGTGCCCACGCACATGTGCGCTGTAACAGTAGCCGCCCTCACTGAACTCCTGTTGTTGGGTGTGCCGGCTGCTGGGCCCCTCTTCCTGTGTCTCAGGTACTTTATCAAACCCTGGGGGGAAAGAAGAATTATTATCCCAGAGTTTTACTGGTAAGGAAAATGAAAGCAAAGTGACTTGCCCAAGGTCACACAGCTTTGGGAGGATGGAGCTGTGAGGTGAACAGGACTGTCTGATTCCAGAGGGCTTGCTGGTGACTTCTTATTCTGAATAAAGGAGGGAACCTGAGGAGTAATGCTGCCCCTTCATTGTGTCCCCGACAGGTCACAGGCAGGATGGCTGGTGCTGAACGGAGCTGGCGGTGACCTTTGGGCCTCCAGTGGCAGCTCTGTCTCCTAAAGATGAAGTGGCCCAGGTGAAGTCCAGGCCACACTCAATGGCCAGCTCAGGGACTGAGACCCACTGGACTGGGCCCGGCCTGGGAAAAGGGCCCCAGCGGCGGCGCTGGGCCTGGGCAGAGGAGGAGAAGAATGCAGATAGAAGTGGTGTACAAGACCGGGAGGAAGAGGGGTCCTCTGCCAATGCCTCTAGCCCCGAGCTCCTGGAGGACTTTCGCCTGGCCCAGCGGGACCTACTGCCCCTGGAATGGGACCCGAACCTGGAGCCTGAGGGACATCAGGACTCTGAGTCAGGGGAGTCTTCAGGAGGTGAGAGTGACCCTCTACTCCTACAGGAGTGTCTGTCCCCCAAACATTCCACCTGCTGACAAGGGGTGGAGAGTACAGGGAGCTTCAGGTTTTCTAATCAAATTCCATAAAATCTGTAATTTGAATTTTTTTTAAGATTTCAATGGCAGAAAAAATCAGAAAATATAAGCAAAAAATATGTAAAATTAAAAATTGCATCTCATGGGTGGGCCTGTGGCTCTAAGGAGTAGGACACCGGCCCCATATACTGGAGGTAGTGGGTTCAAACCCAGATCCAGCCAAAAAAAAAACAAATTGCATCTCATCCTAGATAACGCTTCTACTCCCCACATATAGATGTGCTAACACAATACGAATGTGTACTCTATTGTAACTTGTTTTTTTAACTTAACAGACATGAACATTTTCCCAACTCATCCAATCTTCTTGCACATGTCATTTCTAAAGACATTCAGCATCCAAAGATCATTTAACATCTTTGCACACTCGGTAGTATCTTTGGTCCAGGCTTATGCCAATCTTTCAGACTTTTAAAAATCCCAATTAGCAATGAGAATGTTGGCATTTTTTTTTTGTTTGTTTGCTTGTTTTCCATCACTGTGTTCTCTGCATTGAGACCAGATTAGATTAAATTCCTACTTTTGTTGGGTAAGTCCCTTCTATGTGAACCTCCCCATCTGTGAAATGGGAGTAATAAAACCACTGATACGTGGTGGCTGTTACACTTAGGTTATGGATGAGATACCCCTACTTGAGGATCCTGTGGATCGTGGAGGTGCCATGTGGAGGGTAGAGAAGCTACCAAGCTGGTAGTGGGTTCCATTACCCACAGTTTCCCATGCCTTATCTGCCCACACAGGGTTTACCCACTGCTGCCCGTCTAGAACCACTTCTGAGCTCTCCATCGTGGTGACTGAGATGAACTGGGTTGACGGGCAGAGGTATCTCTCTTTCTAGGGTCATGTGGTAACCCCTCCTATGATGTAACAACTGCCCCTATGCCCTGTGTCTTTACTATGTGCCAACCAGTAAGGGACATAACTGTGTGGTCACCCTCTTCCACCCATCCCTCTCTCCTTCCCTCCTCACCACCATCAGCCAGGTAGGAGGGTCTAACCTCAAATTTGAATAAGGATATTATGTCACCGACTTTTCTATGGCCCCAGTGAGGGGTCAGAGGAGCCAAGATTAAATCCATGCTTCCCAGGCTTCAAAGCCCACACTTTTCACCATACTCCATGGCCCTCAGTGGTAGAAGCAAACTCACCTACATGGTTGGGGCCTGGGGCCTAATGTCAGGGACTATTCTGCAGCCCTGTGTGATCTTTGGCTAGTTACTTATCCTCTCTGGGCATCAGGTGTGCTGCCATAAATGAGAGTGATGTAGGTGGTTAAGGGATGTAGAGAGGTCAAGGATAGTAGAAGCAGCACCATGGAACAGAGAGGCACGAAAGGGTTAGAACAAAAGTGTACACCTGGACAGACCAGAGTCCGTGCTCGATGGTACCTCAACTGTATCTCATCAATTTGGACCTATCCCAGAGGCCAACACAGGGTCTAGAAGAGATAAGCAGCTCAATAGACACTGGCTGTATGGGTGATGGATAGCTGGGGGAGGCAGGGAGGGTTGGATGGATGGGAGGATGATGGACAGGTGAGCAGGTGGCTAAGTGGATGGGTGATTGAAAGGAAGAATGATTGGATAGATGGGTGGGTGATAGATACATATTTCTTGAGCACCTGCTATGTAATAATTTCTACAACTATCCATTTCCTGGTAGCTTTCCATAGCTTATTTACCTCTTTCCTTCTCTCTCTTCCTTCCTTCTTTCTGTTCAGTCAACAAATAGTGTTGGGTACCAACTCTGCAAATGCAACAGTGAACGCAAACAGAGAGTGATTCTGCCCTCATGAAGCTTGTGGTATAGTGGAAGAGATGAATTAATGAAACATCACATAAATAAATGGAAAACTGGCACCATAATAAGACATACAAAGGAAGGTAGCCAGTCAAACAAGATCTGATGAAAGGGAGAATTTGAGCTAGTCAGAGAGACCTAAGACTTCTTTGATGCAGGGAAGGTTGAATTAATACCTGAAGGGCAGAAGGCGTTAACTAGGCACAGAGAGGGAGAGAACACGCCAACCGAGGACCAGCATAGGGGTGAGCAGAGTCCCAGTCTCCTGGTGGTCCTAGAGCAGTGGGACCAAGAGCCTCGACCACCCTAGTGGCAGCCTTGACTCCTCAAGTGTACGTGGTCCAGCTGGAGCAGCAGGGAGACCTGAGGGGCCATGGAGGGACATGGATCAGGAGAGCTGCTAGATGGGATGACAGGGACTGTAGGACCATAGTAACGCTTCTGCTTTTGTTCTGGGAACAACAGGAAGACACGGATGAGTTTTCAGAGGGAGGATAAAGGTAAAGATAGAAACAAGGAATCAATTAGGTAACTGGTGCAGGGGTCCCGGCAGGAGAGGATGTGGGGTGAACATAAGTGGTGGTGGTGGGATTCAGAGCAATAGATGAGCCTTGGGGTTCTGTAGGAGGCAATGTGGCAGGACCGGGTGACAGACTGGATTGGGAGGAGTTGGGGAAGAAAGATGGCAAAGACACCTCCCAGGCCTCTGGCTTATGTGGCTTCTGCTTAGGTGAGAGACCTCAGAGGGACAGCTGGATTTGGGGTTTGAGGTTGAGGGACCTCTGTGACAAGCAGAGCAGGTGTCAGACAAGCACTTGTCTGTTTGGGGGGCTCACTGGGGTTCCTGCATCCCACATGGTGAGGAGGTGAAAGCCAGAAAGTCCGAGTGACTTGGGGTGACATTACACAGCGGGTGCAGACCTGGTAGATACTAAGCAGTGAAGGACCTGTCTTTTCAGAGATTGAAGCAGAGGATGTGGGCAGCCCAGAAAGTTCCAGCTTGCCTCTCCACTGGCTCCCCCAGCAGGACCGTCACTTGAACATGGCTGAAGAGGAGCAAGATGGGGTCCTCGAAAGTTCTGAGGTTGAGGAAGCTGGAGAGGACTCCCCAAAGACATGTTCTGTGGCCAGTCTCAGCTCAGAGAGTGATGGGAACCCCAGCCCCGTGGCCCTGGGGCAGGGGCAGGCCAGAAGCTGGGGCGTCTCTGACAAACAAGCCGGTGGAAACAAACCTTTAGAACATTCTGAGGTCGACCTGTTCGTTGAACTCTGCCCCACAAGGTCTTGGAGCAGTGAGACTATGATCCTCGACCACCCTAATAATGGCCTTGACTCCACCTGGGATGGGCAGACCAATGTCCCCCAGCCCACTGCCCTGGCAGACACCTTGCCACAGATCCCCAGCCACTTCCTAAACCCAGACGATAGAACTGGAGGCAGCGTTGCTTGGGCAACCTCCATGGAATTCCAGGACCCCTCGGTAGCCCCAGCCCAGAGCCCCCACCATGCCACAGACAGATGGAGGAAAGGAACTCCCAGCCTCTCCTGCCCTCGGGCTGATGACCAAACCTGGAAGCAGGCAAAGATATCACCTAAGCCACTCCCTTCCCGATTCACTGGCTCCATCAGCCCCCTGAATCCTCAGCCTAGGCCAGTCCAGCAGGACAGGCCATCACCCAGGCAGGGAGCCACTCTGGCTGGCCGCTCGACTTCTGATGCCCCCAAGTATGGCCAAGGGCGGCTGAACTACCCACTCCCTGATTTCTCCAAGGTGGAGCCCCGGGTGCGGTTTCCCAAAGATGAAATCTACCGTCCCCCCAAGTCCCGTAGTCACAAGCACCCTGAGGACCCTGGCAGACCCCTCATCTTCAAGTCACCGGCAGAGATTGTACAGGAAGTGCTGCTGAGCAGTGGAGAAGCATCCCTGGTGAAGGAGCCGCCACCTGCCCACCCTGTCACTAGGGTACCCCAAGAGTTCCAGACACCAGAACAAGCCACTAAGCTGGTCCATCAGCTCCAGGTAAGTGGACTTGTGTCCATGGGTGTCACCAAGGCACCTGTTGGCCTGGGATGGAGGCCAGTTGAAATGGGGAGGCCTTAGGGCTGGGCCCCAAGCCCCCTGCTGGTAGAGGGGGATGTTCCAGAGCCATGAGCTGGATCCAGGCCCATTGCTCAAAACCAGCAGTGATTATACTCACATTCCAAGGATTATCTGTTTGTTTTCAACTTTTGCTATAAAAAGATTCAAACATATACAAGAGAGAAAATGGTACAATGTACCCCCATCCACCAGCACCCAGCACCCCTGGTTAGCAGTTCCTATTGACGTTCCTTGTCCACGGCCCCCACGTCTCCGCTCACCCCCACCAGGTTATTTAGATCTTTGGGAGGGTTGTTTTTTGGGTTTTTTTTGTTGTTGTCTCTTTTTTTTGAGAAAGAGTCTCATTCTTTTGACCAGACTAGAGCACCATGGAGTCATGATAGCTCATAGCAACATCAAACTCTTGGTCTCAAGCCATCCCCTTGCCTCAGCCCCCCAAGTGTGACTACAGGTACCCACCACATCCAGCTAGTTTTTTTATTTTTAGTAGAGACAGGGTCTCACTCTTGCTCAGGCTGGTCTCAGACTCCTGAGCTCAAAGTAATCCACCATCTCCAGCCTTCCACTGGGTTATTTTTTTTTTTTTTTTGGCCGGGGCTGGGTTTGAACCGCCACCTCCAGCATATGGGGCCAGCACCCTACTCCTTTGAGCCATAGGCGCCTCCCCCACTGGGTTATCTTGAAGTAAGATTTTAGTCACCTAGTTATTTTACCAAAATACTTGAGGGTGTATATGCCTCAAGAGAAAGACCTTATTTGAAGCACAACCACGATACCATTATCAATACTAAATGTTTATGCCAGTTCCTTAATATTATCAAATATGGAGCCAGCATTCAGATCTCTTCGTGTCTCATAAATGGCTTATTCATTTCGGTTTGTCTGGATCAGAATCTGAACAGGGTTCTTATGCTACATTTAGTCATTGTGCCTTTCAAGTCTCTGCTCCCTTTTTTTGTTTTTGTTTTTGTTTTGTTGCATTTCTTTTTTTTTTTTTTGGCCAGGGCTGGGTTTGAACCCGCCACCTCCGGCATATGGGGCCAGTGCCCTACTCCTTTGAGCCACAGGCACCGCCCTCTTTTCTTCAAATCTCTTGTACTCTGCTTTTTCTGTCTTTTACTTCTTCTGTATAATTTAGTTGTTGAGAAAATCAGTCTGCCCTGTGGAGTTGCCCACATCCTGGACTTCGCTGGTGTACACTGTGGTGTCTGTTTTTGCATCCCATCGTCCTCTCTTTCTCCTGGGTATCTGTAGCTTTAGGGGACTTTTTGGACTGGAAGCATCTATTTACGTGACCGTTTCCTCTCTAAACTGTGAGCTCCGAGGGGGCATGGAATTTTGGCCAGAGAATGGGTGGCCTGGGTGCCTCCTTCAGGAGGCACATTTGTGATGTTAGCTGTTCCCTGCGGTCATTGCCCAGACCTAATCTTCCCTTTGTTTGGGGCGACAAAATGGTAATATTCTAATACCATCGTTCCTTCTGTATTGATTGCTAGAAATCTAAGAAGTAAAAATTCCCTCATCAGCTATTTAATTACCAAGTTCTAGTTTATAAGGGAAAGATGAAAGAGTTGCCTGATTCTGTCCTCATTTCAGAACAATGAGTCAGCTCCCTCACGTCCCTCAAAGGTGACTGGTGACATTTGTTTTTGCTTTTTCTCTATAATGACAGCTTTTAATGAAGCTCTTTGGGTTTGTTTAAGGCACGTGACTCTGAGTAGGTGGAACTGTGATTTTCGAATCTTCTGTTTTTCTACCATGGGACTTTTGGATTGATTCATTCAACTGGCCTTTCAAAAATACTTCAGCACATACTACTCAGGCACTGGCAATAGAGCAGTGGGGAAGATGGATACATGCCTCACCCCGCAGAGCCAGCTGGCGGGCTGGGGATTTGGACATAGGGAGTAGAGGCAGCCCTCTGTGATAGGAGTTATGCATCAAAGTCAACCAGCCAGAGGCCCTCATTGCAGACTTGTCATCAGGGGTGGTAATGAGTTGTCTTGCTGCCTCTGATGTTCCAGAACTTGGGCATGGGGGTCTGTATTGCACGCGAGCCTAAGGCTTGCTCTGCTCAGATCCCATCACTGATGCTTATGCTCCTAGGAACCCAGAAACTCCCATGAAGGACATGTTGCCTGCAGGGTCTCACAGTAAAAGGAAGGGTGTGTTGTGTGCCTGGGTGTGACTGCATCGCTCTCCCTTCTCTGCAGGAAGACTACCACAAGCTCCTCACCAAGTATGCAGAGGCAGAGAACACCATCGACCAGCTGCGCCTTAGGGCCAAGGTACCAGGCTGGGGTGGGGTGGAGGCATGAGACTAGGGCCCCCAGGAGATGATGCTAGAGAATGGCGTCTGCCTTCTACATCCAGTGAGGCCCTGGAGATAGGAGAGCCCTAGGCCTCATTTTACCCCAGGATCCCTCTGTGACGTTGGGCAGTGACCTTGCCCTCCCTGGGCTATCTCCATTGCCATTGATGAGCTTGGATATCCTTGAATGCTAGAATCCAGAGTGCTCTCTTCTAGTTGTGCTCTGGAATAAGGTCACCCAGGTTCAATTCCAGATCCCATCTGTGGACCAACTGTGTGATCTTAGAGACATCACTTGGGCTCTCTGAGCCTCGAGGGAGTGGCACAGAACATCTGCTCAGCCCTGGTGCTTATTTTCTGGGTCTTGTTCTTCCTGGTCACACTTTTGCCTTTCTCTTTCCCCACTGTCTGGCCCATAGCCTTTCTCCTCACTTGAATGCCAGCGTGAGGACAGGGAGTGTACAAGGGGCACTCACCACCCCAGAGAGAGCCACTGCCCAGCCTCCAGCCTGCCTTGGGAGGAGGCTGTGAATTCTACAAATGGGACCTTCCTCTTTTCTATGCTGAGGCAGGAAGTGGGCTTGCTGGGGCGCCTCACGGCTTCCTGTGTTCTCCCAACCCCTCTTGCCTCATCAGGCCTCAGTGGAGGAGGGAGCAGGAACTGAGGCACAGAGATACAGACACCACACCCCGCCTTCTCCCTATCATGGTCCGACCCTCCCCCACCACAGCTGCTGCTCTCAGCGTCTAGAGGTGCTTCCTGGGTACATGGGCGGAGGTAGCCATGGTGAGAAACGAAAGGGGCCCTGGTCTAGAGCCAGGTGTCCTCTGTGTCCCGACACCTGTTCTCTAGTACAGGTGGAGTCTGCCTCCTGGGTCTCACTGGGCACATGTGTAAATGGGGGCTAATCAACCCTTCCTCCTGGATGCCAGGGAGCCTCCTTCCAGTTCTCCCAACCACTGAGCCAGATCCAAGGATGCAAGGGACGAGGAGTCTGGGAGGGAAGCAGGAACCCGTCCTCTCTGGGGAAACCACTTTCTCATGGCCACAGCCTCCTAGAAGGTCCAAGGAGAAAGGAACCAAATCCTTTAGCTTCCCCATTTTACACTCTAGGGAACTGGGACCCCAGTTGGGTGGGGTAGAGGCGGCAAAAGGTCACAGGGCGGGCAGGGGTGGAGACAGAGTGCTCTGGGCCCCCTCCCTTGCTCTCCTGTGCACATTTATAGGCACCAGTCAGTATATGAGAAGCACTTACCTGGCACCTGGCAGGCACTTCAACAGAGTTAGAGACTATCACTATTACAAAGGGGTTTACTGAGTGCTCATGTGTGCCAGGCCCAGTGACAGGCACAGGCAGGGAGAACAGCCATGGTGCCTCCTCTCCTGGGATCTCAGGGCCTTCCCCATGTGTAGGTGGGCCCCGGGTCTGGCCCAGACCCCTGGCTCATGTGTGTGTGTGTGTGTGAGAGAAAGAGAGAGAGAGAGAGACAGACAGACAGATAGACAGAGACAGAGACAGCATCCCAGGAGGGAAAGGGAGAGTAGTTCAGCACCATCTCACTCACTACCACTTTCTGGAAAAATGACTGTTTGGCCTGAGCACTCTTCTTAAGAGAAGGGTGAACACAGTTCACTTGGACTCTACCCTTGCCCCCCAATCTCATAGCTGCCCTAGAGAAATACATGCAGAGGTCCCAACATGCAGAGGTAGACAGGAGCCCCAGAGCCAGGAGAGAGCTTGCCCAGGTCCTGCTGACTTGGCTTCCATATTCTTTCCAGGGCTCTCTCACGCCAAGGCTCAGGAGACCCCAGATGGCACCCCTGTCAGAGCACTTACCAGGGAGCCCATTTCCTAGAGGCCCTCCTGCCCCTCAGCTGAGCAGGTGACCTCCTCAGGACTTCTGAGGCCCCTTGCTGTGCTTAGAAAGCCCACTGGGAAGGGCTGGCTCCTCATGGGAGAGAGCCAGGCTGAGCAGGCAGCCTTAGACACCCAGGCCAGGCCCGGAGAGTGAGTGGGTAGCAATGGCTAGGGACCCACAGAAGGAGACTGACATTTGCTGAGAAGCAAAAAGTGCCAACCCTAGGCTGAGGGTCATCTCATCTGAGCCTCTCCACATGCAGAAACTGAGGCTCAGCCAGTTCAACATCCTGCAGCTGGTGCAAGAGGCGAAGTTGGGACTCAAACCTGCCTGATTCCAGAATAGGTGTCCCCTTCCCCTTGCCTGGGTAAGCCTGTCTCAGGCCCTGACCCTGAGGGGGAGACATAGGGATGAGGCAGCATGATGATGGTTATAGCCATACGATGCTAATAATTGATGACCACTGTCCTAAGTAATTTGCAGTTAGGGACACTGAGACACTAAGAGGTTAAGTGACTCAACAAGCAGGTACCAGTGCAGGGGTTTGAACCCAGCCACCTGACTCCGAAGCCCACTATTCACACTACACTCTCCAGCAGAAATAGACTAAATAACAGCAGTGTGGGAGGCTGACCAAGGCCGGGCCTGGGACCACCAGTGGGTGTGGGCCCAGGGGTGGGGCAGAACCAGAGAGCCCAGCTTAGGGCAAAGAGCGGGAACTGTCCAGGAGTCACTGGTGCTCTGTCCTGGGCACTGGCCTCTGGCCAGAGTTTATGGTGGTGATCTCACTCCATCAGCTGCCATGTTGGCACCTCCCCCAGTCCCTCTCCCCCATTTCAGCTGCAGGGACATCTGGAAGAGCTGAGGTGAACAGAAGTTACCCCTGAAAGAATTAAGGGGACAGCATACAACACCTTTTTCTGTGTGTTCTGATGGTTACTAGTTAGTCCGGAAGCCCCTGGTGGGGATGGAATAGGGGTGGTCCATGTTAAGAGGAATTGGGGGCTCCTTCCTATTCCCTCCACACCCTGCCCCTCCCCTCCTGCCCCATTCACAAAGCTCATTAGCATTTTAAAGGCTGTGAGGGATCCTTCTGTGCAGAGAATATTTATTTGTTTAACCCGATCTTTCCCAGACTGCTGGTCTGCTCCTTAGGGAATCCTGATTCACACTTCACAGAATGCCTGAGGGGCTACTCCAGGCTCAGGGATTGAGGGATACCCTGCCTTAAAAGGGGTGCCCTAGCTTCCCACAGTGGCTACAGCTATATCCAGGGAGACAGGTCCTAGGAAGGACAGGCCTGAGCAGCCAGCAGGTGCCACACACCCACCCCTACTCTCAGCTTCATGTGGCTTCTCAGGCATCTGTGAAGGCCTGTGGCTTCTCTGCTTCCAGCTCCTCCTCTATCCCTCAAACAATGTGGCCTCCTGGCTTCCCCAGCCCACCCAGCTCAGAGCTGCTGTTTGCTCTACTCCCCAAGCGGGGAAATGTGTCAGAGGGCCTCCCACAGGATTGGGGTCATCTCAGGAGGAAAGGGGTGTTAATGACAAGTCCCCACAGGCAGGTCTGAGCAGATGGCTGAGGGGATTATGAAAATCCAGCTTTGTTTTCATCTGGAGTCTGGGCTGAGAGGGGGAGGCAGCGGGGCCCATGCCATACTCAGAGTAGATTCAGGAGCTGAAGAGCAGCTTAAGCAAGAAAGTCTGCCTATCTGGGGGCCAAGGAGCTTCCTCCGCCAGACACACCCTAAACTACCCACTCCTGACCTTGGGGAAGCAGCATGCACTTAAGATAAACCACCAGACATCACAATGAGCAAGAGCCACTGAGGTGGAAAGTGGCTTTTCCATAGACCTGCCTCCATGGTGGGTGTGCAGTTAATAATGGTGGTGGTGGTGGTGGTGATGGTGATGAAGATGACGGTGGGGTTGAGGGTGAGAGTGATGGTGATGGTGATGGCTGTAACGGTGAGGGTGGTATTGGTGATGATGGGGAAGGTGGTGATGATGATAGTGTAAGGTGACCAGATTTTAACATTGGTAAAGCGGGACACCATTGACGGGGGCGGGGAGGAGGTTCTTAATTAAAAATTTGGTGTATATGGAGCAACAAAAATTTTCATAGAACGCAAAAATAGTATTGCAATATATATTTTTTTTATTTCAACATAAGTACAATTTATAAATATAATACATTTTTAAAAAATTATGTATAGGGCAGTGCCTGTGGCTCAAAGGAGTAGGGCACTGGCCTCATATACCGAAAGTGTGGCGGGTTCAAACCCAGCCCTGGCCAAAAAAAAAAAAAAATTGTGTATACTATTATTTTATTCTTTGGCATATTTCTCATTTGAGTGAATTTTTTTTTAGTAGATTGCTGTTTTTGTTTAAAAGTTCATGAAAATTTTCACAAGAATTTGTTAAATTATATTTCACACATAAAATGGCTTTCAAAGTCTCAACACTTAATTGTGATTTTTCTGATGTCCACACTTTATTTCAAAACACGTTCAGTCACAGCATTAGTTCCTGGTAAGGACAGTGTGTATCCCACAATTTTTAGTGCATTATTGTATGGAACATGGTTTGTTTTAAAATGATGAAATATTTCTAAACATTTGTTCTCTTTTGTGATTTTTGCTGATGCCCAAAAGTTAACCTTTTCGTTATCAATATATTTTTTTAATAATGATACCTTATATGTTGTAAGTGTCACTTTCAAGGCCGGCGCTAGACTTTTTGCTGCCACTATAAAATATAAATAATATGGGTACTGTCTGCTAAATTCATGAAATAAATAAATAAATTACTTACCTAAATTATCTGAATAGCGGATTTGTTTGTGATAGACATCACTTGTTTAACTAGCACTAGCACGCAGTATGTGTATCGTCTGAGAGACGGTTACAAAAAGTTTTCGTGGTTGCCAGTGCCAAAAAATGCCATTGTTCATTAAGTCTAAACAATGGTGGTTGAATTCTAACAACTGATCAACAATGTGAACTTTGATAAGCAGTTCTTGATAATCAGTTCTCAACAATTATTTGTTATTATTAAAGTTTAACATTATAAAATTAACAAAAATAAAACTCATATCCTGGAGAAATAGCCACATGGCAGCCGAAAACTGTATATTCCCTTCCCATTCTCCTGCCATTCCCTAGCTTGTCATGCATTCTTTCCAAAAATCAGGACTTTTTTAAAATGCCACGGGACGCGGGACAAATTGTTAAAAATTGGACTGTCAAAAAAAAAAATTGGACTGTCCCGCTGAAAGCAGGATGTCTGGTCACTTTATTCTATACTGTTTCCCAGTGTGTTTTTTGCTGATCATTTTGTGCTGGTTTTGGAATTAATATTGCTTTAGTATTAGTTCTTCTCTGACTAACAGATCACCTCATTTCTAAATTCAGAAACAGAGAAATAAAATAATCTATAGAAATAATTCAATTGCCTGGGCAGCAGGAGACCCAGTTTTGTGACTAGCTTAGCAACTAACTGTGTGGCTTTGGGCATATCATGTATGCCCCATGAGTTGGTCCACGTGTCCTCCTGGGACCCTCAGGGCAATAGTGCACTTAGCCCTTCATGTACCTGGGCTCTGCTTCTGAGATTCAACCAACTGTAGATTTAAAGTATTTGCAAAAAAGGCAATAAAAATAACAAAATTAATATGAACAAAAGCATACAGTATAACCAATATTTATAGAGCATTTTCATTAAGAGCTACAGTAATCTCAAGGTGATTTAAAGATTCAAGAGGGTGCACATAGGTTATCTGCAAATACTATGCACTTATACATCAGGGACACCAAGGGATGACTGTACTTGGATTTAATTTATCAGTCGTCTAGTGGTTATAGCATAGGCATGTTGTTTTTGAAACCATATTTTGAATTCACAAGAGGACAAGCTGCCCCGTGTGCACTGAGTGCTCAGTGCCCTACTGGGGAGGGGGGGAAGGTGCACCTGCTTAGGAATGAACAAGTTCATGTTATATTCCTTCCTTAAAGGAAATGGTGACCAATGTTATCAATCCACTTCTCACCATGGATGGTGTAGCTGAGCCCAGAAGGGTCATTTCCAACCAAGTCACACAGACAGACGCTATGGCTGCCCTTCCTGGGAGCCCTGCTTCTTACAGCAACAATGCAGGGTTCCACCCACCAAGGACACAGGTCTGAGACTGAAGTCCACATCATGTCCAGCAGCCAGAGGTTCCTGCTCACATCAGGAAGGGCCTTGCTTGCAGAGGGAAGGGAGAGGGGTCCAGGATGCCCTCCTCGGGTATATAGTGGGTATCTGAGTCCACTTTGGGCAGAGAGACGGTAACATCCTGGGCCATGGATGCAATCTGGCTCTGATACCTTTGTCTGCCTTTGAGAGGTTCAGAGACTCATGGAATTGTATAACTAGATGCGATTTTAGAAATTATGTACTGTTTTACGGATGAGAAATCCAAAGTCCAGAAAGGTCAGATAACTTGTCTGCATTAAGCAGCTGGTTAGGTTCCAGCCAGGATGGAACTCAGACCCCTCGCCCTGTGCAGCTGGAGCCCATCCCAGTTCCCCTCTCTAGGGTTCTAGTGTACAGGACATCTGTGGGCCTGGGAAACCACATCTCAAGAATGTGGCATGAGAAGCTGGCAGTCTGCTGCCCGAGAGGTGAGAAGAGGCTGGTGGAACTCTCTGTGTCTCAGTCCAGTGGAACCTATTGTAGGTTTGTGTGGTGACTTGCAGTCTATGGAGCCCACCCAGAGGAATTCCCCCACTGGGTCCTTGTGTGGCAGGGATCGTCATCCTCATTGTTAGGTTTGGACACACTCAGGGTTACCTGACTGGTCAGTTGCTGAGGCAAAGATTTGCATTTTTCTGACAATGTGCCTTTCTGTTGTTTTTGTATTTGTGTTCCTATTGGTTATAATCATTTTTTTAATTTAGGAGCTATAGTCTTTCTTTAAAAAACATATCAAGTGGCACATTGCTAGCACGAAAAACTACAAAAGGCCATCTGGTTTGGAAAACCAGGGTTGGAGCCACTGTAGTCCTAGTGGAAAGGGTCCTTCTGAGAACCCTGTTCCAGGGTGTTTCTCTCATGGAGAGTAGAGAACTTGCTTCCAGTGCTCAAGAAAGACTGATCTAGGCTCGGCGCCTGTGGCTCAATCGGCTAAGGCACCAGCCACGTACACCTAGGGTGGCGGGTTCAAATCCCCAGCCTGGGCCTGCCAGACAACAATGATGGCTGCAACCAAAAAATGGCCAGGCGTTGTGGTGGGCGCCTGTGGTCCCAGCTACTTGGGAGGCGGAGGCAGGAGACTCGCTTGAGCCCAGGAGTTGGAGGTTGCTGTGAGCTGTGATGCCATGGCACTCTGCCCAGAGGGATAGCTTGAGGCTCCGTCTCAAAAAAAAGAAAAAAGAAAAAAAAAGAAAAAGGCTGGGTGGTCTTCAGGCAAGGCTCAGTTCTCACTGGCCTCCTGGGCACTCAAACAGTGTCTCTTGGCACAGTATTCTGATGGGTCCGGTTTCCTAGTGCTCCCTGGAGTGTGGGTTCTCCCATCATCAGTGTCCCAGATATCAACTCCTCATTCTGGGAGTCCCATCTGATAGCAGCCTCTCCATTGGTCCTCATTCTTCTCCCAGTTCTCTTGCATATCCTCATCCCAAACCTTTATGCTCCTGAAACTTACTTTCTTCTTACTCCCCTGGCCCACTGAAGTCAGAGCCAGAGTAGTAAGGCCTGGTTGGCTTCTGCATGGAGGCCAAGGAAGCTACACCTTCCCACCTCCCCTGGATGTGAGGGGAAGCATTCCTACTCGCCCTGCCGATGCAGCACAAAATGAGCAGAACAACACCCAGAATGGTTAAGTTTATATGTTTTTGCAGCCTGAAACTTTCACATCCTGCCACAGGGGACTCATAGAGGTCAGGAGAGCTGAATGTTTTCAAAGAATGGAATGTTTCAAATGCTGATGAGAGGTCAGGTAGTAACTCAGGCACATCCTGAGGATTTGGCAGATGAAGACACTGGAGATCAAGACAGATTGGGGTCCCTGGAGGCAGGGTGACGGCGCGAGGTGCAGCTGCTTCTGGCACACCTGCTAAGGGGGTTCATATGGGCCCACAGACCAAAGGAAATTCAAGCACATGGTGCATGTGTGTTCCACACACAAGAACCAGTCGTAAAAGGGTGAAAGTGAAAGAGGAAAGGCACAAGTGGGGGAGGCTCCATGCGGGGTCTGTGATCACAAGTCAGCCTGATAGTCTCCAGAAACTTTCCTTGGCCACTTTTGGGCCCATAAGACAATTGGCATCATGTAGGACTAAGATTTTTAAAAATTACTTCTTTTATTTTGAATCAATTGTAGATCACGTGCAGCTGTAATGGGGCTCCATCCCCATGACCTAAACCTACTCACCTCCCGAAGGCCTCCCTTCCCAATAGCATCACTTCAGAGGATAGAGCTTTAACGCATGAATTTTAGGGAACACAAACATTATTTTCTTCCCTCCAAATTCATAATTTTCAAATAGGCAAAATAGATTGATTCCATCTCAATAGCCCACGAACTCTTCACTTGTTTTAGCATCAATGTTAAACATGAAAGTCCAAAGTCTGACCTCAGTATCATGTCAGGTATAAGGGAGACCTAAGGTATATTCACCCTGAGACAAAATTTCTCTCTAGCTCTGAGCCTATGAAGCCAAATAAGTTACATGTTTTCAAAATGCAATCATGGGACAGGCACAGGATAGACATGCTCATTCCAAAGGGGAGGAATAGGAGAGAAAGGAGGAGCGGTGGGTCCCAGGGAAGTCAATCCCACCAGACCTTAAGGCTGGAGAACAAGCCACTTGGGTGCATGATCTGGGTGCACTGTAGTGACCCTGCTCCCTCAGCTCCATGGGGCCCCAGCCTCAAGGCAGTAGGTGGAAAAATCATGGCCTATTGAAATGAGAGAGGCAGCCCCACTCTTTGCACCCATGGACAAGCTGGCTTTACCCCCAGCCTGTGCCGAGAGTGACAGCCCTGGAGACCTCCGAATCACCTTCCACATGGTTCCCCTGTTTCCCTGAGGACTAGCATGTTCCCAGCCTGCCTTCATTCTGTCCTTCTGTTTCCTTTAGTACCAACTCATGGTGTTTCTGTTGCTATAGTCCTGTCTATATTTCTGACTTCTGTTGACATGGCTGATTAGGTCCACAGCTGATACACTAGTCACATTGTCAAATGGTTGATCAGCCACACCTTTTCCAAACATTCTTGTCATGACCCGTTGGGCTCCTATGGCCCTGGTTTCAGTTAGTGCAGGAAGGAACCAGGCAAGAGGTGGATTAGAAGTACAAGCTTGTGGGAGACGGGCTAGCCCTTACTTTCCCGGTAGCCCTGAGCAACCTCCGCACCAGCCTTTTATTGAAACAGAATGATACAGGTGAGGGGAGTAATGAACAATGACCACGTGCTGAGGGCACAGGCTCCTCCTCCATAAGGAGCCCCTATGGACAAGTCGCCCGAGAGTCCACCCTCAGCTGTAAATCATCTTGCTCAGAGGTCGTCTGACTCTTGGCATCCTCTACACATTCTATCTTTTTTCTTTTTTGCAATAAAGTAGGCTAAGAATTTTCCAATTTTCAAAATCTCTCTAAGTTCTGGTTCCTTTTGGCTTCACAATCCCTCCTTTGATTTATTGCTCTCTGCTTACATTTTATAACTTGCTGTCCAGAGGAACCAAGCTGCTCCTTCAACACTTTGCCCAGAGATCCCCTCAGCTAAATATCCAAGTTCATTGCTTGTAAGTTCTACTTTCCACCCCAGACATGGGCACAAGTTAGCCAAGTTCTGAGCCACCTTATAGTAAGGTCACTCGATAACACGTTCCTCTGAGATGTCGTCAGAATGGTCATTATTGTCACATTTCTACCAGCATTCTGTTTAAGATTATTCACGTGTTCTCTAGGAAGGTGGAGGTTCTGTCTGCAGCTCCCCTCTCTTTTCTCTGGGCCCACATAAGAATCCCCCCAGCACTCCCTTCCTGGCCCCTTTGGGTCTTTCTGGTGTGCACTGCAATACCCTTCTAGCCCCCACCATCACCAGCTCTAAAGCTGCTTTCACATTGTTAGGAATTAGGCACCGTGCACCCCACTTATTGGAGCAAATTTTTGTCTTTGTTAGCTTAGGCTTCTATAACAAAATATAGACTGAGTGGCTTTAAGAGCAGATATCCATTTCTCCCAGCCCTGGAGGTCCAAGAGCAGGGCTCCCACATGGATGGGTTCCAGGGACGGCCCTCTTCCTGGCCTGCAGATGGCTGCCTTTGTGCCTTGTCCTCAGAGTAGAGAGAGGAAGATCTGGTTTCTCTTCTTTTTCCTTTAAGGCCATTAATCTTATCATGGGGAGGCTCTACCCTAATGACCTCATGTAAACATAATCAACTCCTGAGGACCCCACCTCCTAATACCATCACACTGGAGGACAGGGCTTCAGTGTATGAATGGCGGGGGGGGGGGGCAAGTGAGGACGCAGTCTGTAATAGGGCCAAGATATAGTGAGAAAGTGGGGACACAGGAAGGCCTAGGGGTGATGACTTTCTGTTCCTGGCCCTCAGGACTGTGACCTATCAGAGAAAGTCCAGCTTGCATCCCAGGCCCTGCAGAAGCTGGGTTTTCCTTCCTTAACTTTACACCTGGCCAGGCATTGCTGTGTTGAAGTGCCTGCACCCCTTGCCCCCCACTCTCCTTAGTTTGGCCAGGTCTTACTCATCCTCCATCATGGGCCCACATCCGCTAGGAAGCCCTTCCTTGGCCCTCAACTGTGTTGAGCACATCCTCCTGTTCTTTCCAAGATAGACCCTCCCCCACAGTGCAAAGCCCCTCCCCCCATTAGAGAGCCCTCTGCATTACACTAGGGAGGTGTGTTTCTGTGTCTGCCCTAAGGTTAAACTGTACCCTCAGTACAGATGAAAACGTATCTCATTCACAGTGACCTGAACCCAGATGGAGTCGTATTTCTGTCTATTGTGTTACATTATCTCTGTCTATTGTGTTGTATTTCTATCTTTTGGATTATATTACACCTCTGTTGGGTTATATTATATCTGCCTATTGTGTTGTATCTCTGTCTATTGGATTATACTGTATCTCTGTCTATTGTGTTATATTTCTTGACTTTGACACTGTTGATGTTTGGGCTGGGTAGCTCTTCTGTGAGGGGCTTTCCTCTGCTTTGTGGATTTGAGCAGCTTCCTGGCCTCTCCGCACTACATTCTCGTAAGCACCTCCAGTTGTGATAGCCAAAAATGTCTTTAGCCATTGCCAAATGTTTCTTCGGGGACAAAGTTGCCTGTGGTTCATAACCTCTGGTCTATACCAGAAATAATCAGGGAGAGCTGTGTCAAGAAAAGGAAGCAATAGCCGTGTTCTCAGGTTCATGTCCAAGTTCGTGTGTGCCTTTCACGGTTTCTTTCTACCCTTTCCGATGTAGCAAATCTCAAATGTTGATTCGTATAGCCCAATACACATTCACAAATGCTTGTTGGTTTTTTTTATGATAACAAAATAATCTTTAAAAAATGCTTCCATTGAAATCCCGTGTCAGGGAGTTTATAATACCCTCAAAACGCCATTGAGAGGAAAATGTGCTGGAGAACAAACATCTGTTAGCTCGTTTGAAGCTGTGACAGCCCTCGGGATTTAGCACTTACCGTTTGGCAGGAACAAGGCTTCAGTTTCTTTAAAGTTTAGCAAAAGATGCCGGGAGATGTTTCTTTCTTTCTCTTCTTCTTGTTTGACTTAAATGCTTAATTGGGAGAATTATGCCCCTTAATTTAGTGATGTAGTGGCAGAGTTGGAAATTATTTCAGAGGATCAGTGTAACGACACGGTAGGAAAGGACACAGATGGGTTGTTGTGGTAAAAGAAATACCTCGGTGCTCCTGGCCTGCTGTGCACACTCTGCCTACTGCTGCCTAACAGCACGCTCTGTGATCAGTGCTGGCTGCAGCTGGTGCACGGGCTGGACCCTCTGTCTGATGATTCCAGGTACGCAGAAAGGGAAGCAAGGCTTCCAGTCCATCTTCCCAATCTGACACAGCCTGGTTGAATCTCCTTATCTTGCAAAGGGAATTCTCCTTGGAAGATAATCCTGTTAGATTAATGGAATATCTGTGATTGCCGTTGATTCTTGGTTATTTAGTTGACACTGTGTGTGACATGGGTGGGAATTCATGAATGGAAAAGTGATTTTGGAAAATACAGAGGGTGCCAAGAAAATGTCTGCACATTTTAAGAAAGGATAAAAAGCTCTATCAAAACTGTAATACTCAAGTCATATTTGATGTCTGCAATTACAAGAGATACAAGATACAATACACAAGAGAATGAATGTTACTGGTATACCCTAAGTTTTACAGTTCTTAAAATGTGTATACTTTTTGGGACACCATTTGTATTTTGAGTTAGGTTGGTCCCTTGTTTTTTTGTTGTCATTTTAATGACCTAAACGTGGTACGGGGGGTAGAGCAGGGCTCTTCTGTGCACCCAGTGACAACGGGTGAACTAGAGAGAAGCTCTAATGGGCGTGGTCAGGGAGGTGCTGTCCTGCCAAGGCACCAGGCTCTGGTCTATACCATGTCCTCACTTTATCCAGAGCAGTTGAAGTGACCCTGCACCCAGGAGCAGAAAGGGGAGAGGAGACTTCTTGGACAAGTATGTACCTGCCCCAGAGGCAGGAAGCATGGGTGATGGACTCTGCCCTGGCCCTTTCCTGGGTCTGTGTGGGAAGGTGGCAGACCTCCTCTGCCTGAGACCCTGGGGACATTGTTTGGAAGGAGAACCCCTGACCGCCAGCAGGGTGAGTTTGGGGGAGAGATTGTTTGAGCTATCCAGTGGTCTTGGGCTTTACTTGTGTTGGAACAGTCACTCCATCTCTTACCTAGAAACCAAAGTGGTTTCAAGGAAGATTTAATTGTTGGAAAGTGATGACCTCGGCTCGTGAGTTAAGTTGTAGCCGTCTGCTCAGTGATTTTCAGCTGCCATGTTGTGGCACACTGGTATCCCAGGAGATGATCTTAGAGATGCTGCAAAAAAATTCTAGAGATCATTAAATTATTTTTGAAAGAAGTTCAAAGCACAGTAAATATATTCTTATTATTACTCTTTTTTTAAATCAACATAATTGAAGTGTACTGTGGAGTTTAACCATGGGTCGAAGTGCACTGTAAAAACAAAAAGGGTTGAAAAGCACTGGGTCTGCTCTCAAGCAGTTAAGGAATCTCATGGAGTGAGATACAGACAGGGTCTCAGAGGCTGTCATCACTTTACCGATGGGGAAACCGAGGTAGGAGCAAATCTATGCCTCGCCTTCAGTCATGCGATTATCTGTGGGTAGAGGCAGGACTAAGACGTGAATATAATTTTTCCAACTAAGTGTTCTTTCTACAATATTTCCTACCAAATATCAGGAAGAAAATCCTTCCAAGTCCAATAGAGTTTTAGTAAGAGTTTTATTGAGGTACAATTTATAAATTGTGAAAATGCACCTGTTTTAAGTATTCAATTGAATAATTTTTAGTAAATTTACAGAGTTGTGCGGTTATCACCACAATCCAATTTCAGAACATTTCCACTACTCCACAAATATCTTTCACACCCATTGTGGCCCATTCCTATTCCAGCCCTGGGGAGCCTCTCCCAACTCCAGGCGGCCACTCATCTGCTTTTTCTACAGATTTGCATTTTTTAGATGTTTCGTGTTAATCAAGCTGTGCAGTATGTGATCTTCCTGCCTGGCTTCGTTCATTTAGCATGACATTTTTGGGGTCCATTCGTGTTGGCCTCCCTTTTCATCACCAGGTAATATTCCATTGTACACATTTACCACATTTTGATCATTGGTTTACCAGCTGTTGAGCGTCTGGATGGCTTCACTCTGTGAGTATTGAGAATAATCCTCCACGAACATCTGCATACATGTGCTTGGAAGAACTCAATTTCCAAAGTATTCCAAAGAGAGTTCAATATTAAACTAAAACAGCAGCCTACACCATCACCAGAGGGACCAACTACAGAATCAGCAGCGGCTTCTTCAACATTATGGGCATCGTCCCCAACAGGCATCGTTAGACACTGATTGCTCCTAATTCCGGGTAGGCAGGAGATGTTCTTTATTCTCTAGGCTAGAATTTTAAAATTCATATTCTCTTCTGTCTCCCTCTAAAAAGAAGGTGTTTTGCTTATTCAGAAACAGTGAGAACGTGTCCTAGGTGATGAATGTGTGAGCTTCAGCTGTCTTGTCTTCAAGTATCCTCTGTGCTGTGGGGCCAGCCTCTGAGGGTCCCCTCATTGACCTACTGACGCCAACTTGGGGTTCTTTGTTGTGAGGTGCTGTCCTGTATGTTTCAGGGTGTGTTATCAGCACCCCTGGCTTCTACCCACTAGGATGCCAGTAGCAAGACTTCAGCAATGTCTCTAAACATTGCCAGACGTCCCTGGGAGACGCAGCACAGTCATTTGAGTTGGGAGCATTGGTCTAAGGGACAGGTGTGGTATCCTCCCCACCCCCACAACTTCTCTTCATCTGGTGGAGCTGAGGATTGATGAGCCCATCACACCTCTCCCAGCACCCCCAGGGGTGACTAGAAAACTATACCATGAGATTCCAAAACAAGGCAGTCTACAGGTGGAACACAGGTGCCCGTGACTGCGGCAATGTCAGCTTGACTTAAAATGCCACGTCTGGCCGAGCGAGTCAGGACAGTCCTGTGATGGGAAACATTCCTAGACTAATGGCAGGTTGTTAGGGTAAACAAGTGGACAAAACACGACAGTTTGGAGGGGAAATAACCTTTGATTAACTCTGATTGAAGTTGAGTGTCACTTGAGTCAAAACGGCCTCCTCCCAGATGGCGAGTCTGTCACTTACCAAGGATTGGTGTGGTGCGTCCAGCAGAGGGGCCCTCCTCTTTTGCATGAAAGATCAGTTCTCTGCACAAAAGGTTTTCCAGCATGTTCTCCAATGGTGCATCTGTGAAGGCCTCTGGGGCGCTCCTTTGCCTTTGGCTCAGAACAGAGCTCTGAATACTTCCTGAAAGGATATTCAGTACTTTCCACAGGTAGGGCAACCGGCCACTCCACTCTGGGGACCAAGAGGTTTTCCAGGACACAGGAGTTTCAGTGCTAACACCGGGGCAGTTACTCAGAGAGGCTGTAGAGGGTGTGAAGTCCTGTCGGTGACTATGGAGTCTTCTTCCCACCCTAGAGCCACACTTCTGCTTGTGGGGAGACGGAGCCCTGCTGGGGCTGTACATGGGCTCAGGGTGGGGAAGAGTGTTGAGGCAGTGAAAGACTTTTGTCCTCACTGGGGGGCTGTGGAAGACACATCCATCCCACGACCGTCTGTGTGCTTTCTGTGTGGGCTTGTCATTGTGAAGTAACTGTTCCACTTGAGGTTGTCGGTTAAATACTGAAAACCCCTTCAGTACCTTGGTCAGTGTGCCGATGTGCCTCTGGCTCCCCTGCTGCGTGAAGTCTGTGCTGGCTGGGAAGAGCAGCCCCTCCCTCAGCCACCTGCTTGCTTCATTGGAGTTCATTTATCCCCTTTCCTGTAGCTCATGGGGTCCCCGAGGTTGGTGTTTCTGGCAGCAGGGAGAGGTTGGGAAGGATCTGCAGTGGCCGAACTTACCTTTTCCAGTAGTGGAACCCTCAGAGAATAGGGTGCAAGCCCCATGGGGTCCTTTCCTTCTGTATGAAATGGCAATGTTTACACTTACCCCAAACTTGTCATCCAAGTCAAAACTGCCCCGGGAGCACAACCATGGTCCCCTGGGTATAGGGATCAGGAAGAGAACTGTGCACTTGAGCTGGGGGTGCTCTTCAGGCCCACTGGGGTCCCCAAATCAGGACCTTGAGAGAGAGCACTCAGAAACCAAAAAGAAGGGCCTGAGTCTATGCGTGAGAATACTGCTCCTGCATGGGATGGGGTCTCCAGGAGCCAAGTGTGACCAAATTACACCTGAGGCCCCAGAGCAGCCACATTTTCTATGTCCTGGAGATACTGTCTGAATCCGCCAAGGGACTCCTGGCTACTGCTTTTTTCCCTCCTAGAGGAAGAAGGCAAATAAGGCTTGACGTTAGGGAGCCGAGAACAGGGGGACCCGGGCGTATCCTGCATCTAAGTGCTCCACATCGTGCGGGTCCTTTTCCTGTTAAAGAGTTTTTAGCTTTTGAAGCCTTAGCTTTTTTATTCAGCCCCAAGGAGAAACAAAATCACCTTGAAATGGAATACTCTCTGCTATCAAGTCCAAGGACAGTTCACAGTGATGTCAGTAAGGTGCATATGTCCTCAGGTTTCAAGCAGATATAAAGAAGAGCCAGATTGTAAATAGCATCTGGTTGCTGTGTAAAAAACCTCCATTAGACCAGGCAATGAACATGCTTGAAAAACCAAAATGCTGAGTTGTCATCCCTGTGTTATTATTAGTGAGTGTGTGCTGAATGGTTGCTAGCTGGGGCTGGCACCAAAAAATGGATAAGTGCAGTAGAGATGCTAAAAGTAGCCGAGATATTTGGATCATTTATTTTTTTCTTCCTTTAAATGGTTAAGTAAAAACCCAAACCAAAAAACTCCACTTATATTTCAAAGCAAAACATGACACCTTTCTGAGTTCATTGTGCAATAGTTACAATTTTTTTATAGAACATTTTAGTAAAGGTTTTGTCTCAGAAAAATATTCGGAATAATTTTTGTTTGAATCAATGTTCAATTTCCAAAGTTAAAAATTAATTTCTTCCTTCGTTGTTAAGTTGAAGTAATAATTTTTGTTTTAACCAATAAATTTAGCAATTTTAGTATGAAGGTAAAAATGATCACTTGCATCTGTTTATCAAGAAAGCACTTTTTAAATATTTTCAAAATTTAATATACTGCATCCGACTTACAAACCACACGAATTCCTTTTAATCACTCACTTCACTTTTATAAAGACATGAAACCAACATATATGGATCACCACAGGCCCACACAGAATAAACAAGTATATTCTGGTGAGGGGGAGGAGGAAGGTGATTGGCAAGTTCTCATCTAATGCGCACAATATTGGGTTACACAGCGTGCCTCCTGGGTGAAGGGCGCAGCTACAAGTTGAACTTTACACTGGAAGTGAAAACAATATAGTCTAAACCTTTGTACCCTCCTAACGGTCTGAAATTTAAAAAAATATTATAAATGAATCAAATTCTCTTAAATTACGTTTAAAAACATAATTACTCTTAAAACCACAAGTTTACAATCAACTAAAAATTTCAAAATTGAAACCCAGGCCAGTAAGTCACAGTCTCTAACATGCTGAAATCCCACAGATGTTTCAAATGTCTGACGTGACGCAGACCTTGCTGTTTTGTGATGGTTGCATGGTTCATTCCTGAATTGAGCAGAAGTACTAATACCGTGGGTTCGTTTTGCTTCATTATCTCTGACATGTTTCCTCCCCCTCCTGATTAGAACGTTACTTAATGTTTCAGGAGGGACTGCCTTTCGGAGGCTCACTTCTGCAGCCGTGCACTGGACATGGGTCTGGCCCCACATCCCGAGTGACCTGCTCACAGGGTGATGGGACCTCTCAAAGCCTCATTCTTTGTGCCTCCCAGTGTTTTATGTGGTCGTCCTACACACTTTGGCAACTTAGTAATTTCCAACTTTTCATTCCCTCTTTCACCACTTTTCATTGACCCTGGACCCCAGGCCTGCATTTGGCTTCTTTTCTGCCTGACCACATGTTTGTCACCTCCAGATGGCAGGCCTGGTGACACCTTTGCCTTGGGACTACAGTAGCACCTACACTTCAGGTGCACAGGGGGCATTTGGGGCTGGTTTATTGTGACCTCCACGGAATCTATGTTATTATACCCCCACAAACTTAATACCCTCCTTCTCTGTCTGTTCCTAAAGGTTTCCCATTTACCATATTTGGTTTCCTTTGAAGTGATCAAAGCTTAAACTATTCTCTGTGACTTGGGTTGAAAGAGTTCCCTTTTCACTGATTATCCTGTAACATCCTGGGTAGTGTTGCACTGTTTTGAAACCCATATTCCTTAGCATACAGCTTTTGTTCCCTTTTATCTACAATTATTGCATGTCACTCTTAATTTCTAGAATATATTTCAACTCATTTCCTATTCCTTTTTGCCCCCCCCCCCAAACAAAAAACACCAAAGGAAAAAATGTCTCATTCATTCTGAGAGTCTCTTCCTCCTGGTCCTCCTGCCCTTTCGGCACCCTGGGCTGGCTCCTCACCAGCGTCTTGGTTGATTTCATGCTTATTCGCACGTGGGCTTGAGCAGCCTGTTTCACGAAGGTGCTCTCTAAGAAAATGCACCTTCCGCTCAATGCAATCATTCCTCTCTGCACAGTGTTGAGATCTTGACTTCTTGCTTTTAAATGTGCGATGATCATTTTCTTAGTTATTGTTTTAAAACGTTCACATTCTACTCTTAGAAAGACTCACTTGTACCCTTGTACTATAAACCTCAGAAGTGATCCCTCCAATCCCCCTCCCTCCACCCATTCCCCGCTCCCTTCTCCCTCCCTCCTCCCCATATTCTTAGGCTGTTAATAGGTTATAGTTTTCATATAAAAGGTATAAATTAGTTTCATAACAGGGATGTGTACATTGGATACTTTTTCCTCCATTCTTGTGATACTTTGCTAAGAAGAACATTCTTCACACTGTACCCCAGAAGTGCATTAATGTACATAGTTATCATTCAATAAAAAAAGAAAAAAAAGAAAAAAAAGAAATGTGGGATTATCTTTGCTTCCAAGAGGATATGCTTGGATTTTGATCAGAATATCACCGGTTTACAGATGAAAAGCAGAACTGAGTGGAGGAAGAAAGGTCATATAGAGACTACTTCTTCCTCCTGGTAAGTGCTATGTTTTACCTCCCACAGTAGAAGATTCATATACTGATCTTTTCCGTCTCTCTTGCCACTTTCCCCATGAGATTCATGACGGCTGCCATGTTTCCTCCTATGTCATCAAACAGGAGTAGTCATTTGGGAACAGCCCAGGGATGGAGCACCGACGCCTGAGCCAACATCCACACTCACTTTTGAACTTTACATCCTTTTAAAATGAAAGGCCTGTTGTCAGTAGCAGCAGTGAATGTAATTTTTCCACTTCAGAAGCCTGGTTGATTGTTGCCAATGTTCATAACCTAACTCAAGATGGGTTAGACATTTCAAAGCTAGAAGACAGAAAGAAAGTCCACTTCCTCTGATAATAATGTTGTCAACTCCAGCTTTACATTTATAGGCTACCAGATAGAAAAGGTGGCTTCAATCTGTATTTATGACCCTTGACAATCTGGGAGACTCATAAAATAGTAGAGGTTCACGTGTCTTTAAAATTGCTGTGATTGGCTACCCCGCACCCTCCGCTGTGGTGCAGTTGTGCAACGCCCCCCCGAGTGGGGTATGGCCTGTGGCCTGCTGTCTGCATCCATCAGTCCACTGAGGCAAATGTGGACAGAGGCACGCTTGATACTATTTGCCTATCACCACGTCATCTTGCTTGACTTTAGCAAGATAGTGTCTCTTCAAGTGAAAAAAAAAATCTACATGAATATGAATGTTCCTGCATATATGTATAGGTGTATATGTATGCATGTTTGCAATTGAGGCTCGTGGAGTAGAGATGATGACATAATTTACAAACTTATCCCCTGCAAATTTCAGGGTGAAGTTTGATCCCAATGTTGGAGGTGGAGCTAGTGGGAGGTGTTTGGGTCATGGGGGCAGATCTCTTGTGAACGGCTTGGTGAGTTTTCCCTCTGCTAGTTCCCTTGAAAACTGATTGTTAAAAAGACCTGGCACCTCCCTGCCCACTCTCTCTTGCTTCCTTCTCTGGCCACGTCATACCTGTCACCCTTCCCCTTCTACCAGGAGTGAGGCTTCTGGGGGCCTCCCCAGAAACAGGTGCTGGTCCAGTGCTTCTAGGACAGCCTGCAGAACTGTGAGCTAAAGAAAACTCTTTTTTTAAAAAATAAATTACCCAGCCTCCAGTGTTCCATGATAGCAGAACAAACACATTAAGTTTATTCCAGGGTCAAGAAGAGATTATCAGTAAAAACAGGTTTAAACTCCAGGTCTCCGGACTTCAAGTTTGTGTGGTCCCCCACTTTGGAGGAACACTGGACATTTAAACAGAGATTAGCACTCAAATCAAATCTGGAGCCCTTGTCACAATACGCGAATTCTGATTCCTGGTGTCTCTAAACATCCAACCTCCCCTTTCCTCACCCCCAATTAGAACATATTTACATAGCGATTCCAAGAATGAAGAAGAGACTTCATTCGCTCACAGGAGAGCTTACACAGCGCTGCTCCTGCTTCATGAAGAGCTTGCAACTGGACCTCCCACCCCTCTGCAGGAGAAGCCCCACCCAGGCTGCACAACAGGGTCACCAGGAGACGTGTTTAAAACCATGAGTGATCCAGACCAAATGAATCTCCTAGGGCAGGACCCAGGGGTGAATAGTTTGAAAGAACTTCTCCAGCTGAAGTACTCCCCTGGGCCCTCTGTGCCCATAGTGATATTCAGCAGTGAGGTATGGAGCACTTTTCCTAGGATGAGTTTGCAGACTTGATCATCAGATTTTGTACTGTGCAGCCAAGGCTAAGATATCCAACCTATCCTTGTCACCACACTTCTCTTGGGTCAATGGAATAATCCTCTGAAACATTTTCATCTTACTCTGCACGTGGGACTCCAGGCTGCAGGAGAAATCCCAAACAGGAGCCATCTGATTGTGCCCAGGATCCATACTGGTGTGTTCCCACGACGGTGTGTACTTCCCAGCTGTGAGACTAAGGCCATGTAGGCTCAGCTAACCACAGCAGTTGGGGTACTGCTTACCTGACTTTAATGCACATTTGGGTCACCTGTGGATCTTATTAATGTTCTGAGTAAAAATGGGCCACAGCCCACTTTGAGAAGCAAGGATGCAGAGCAAACCTTTCTGTAAGGCTGATCAGCAAACCTTAGTTTATACACACATACATATTGTATTTCATTGATTGTAGTGTATATCGTTTTCACATTTCAACAAGCATACAACCGAGGTGCATCTCACACGCAAAGATGCTTTATGCCTGCTGTCAACAGGGGATAGCTGTGACACAGTTGGCATTGTCTATGAGTAGACGTAAGTTCCTCTTGCCACATTGATTTTGCTTCAGTTGAGCCATGCATGCTATTGGTAACTATGTATTTGAGTTCAAGGAATGTTTAAAGTATCTTCAAAAATTATATATTCTTTTGGCATTCAAAGGAAGAGTTGTTAAATGCACAAAAAAGGCATGAAAACAGAGCAGCAAGGTGTAAATGTGTTATTTGTACCGCAAATATTGATTTTTGATAAATAACCACATTGTCTATTTTCTTTTTTCTTTTTTTTATTGAATGGTAACTATGTACATTAGTGCACTTCTGGGGTACAGTGTGGGGTTTTCACACACAATCTGAAACACTTCTATCAAACTGGTTAACATAGCCTTCATGTCATTTTCTTAGTTATTGTTTTTGTCTATTTTCTTGCCAAGTGACCACCAAAGGCCTAGGGATAGATTATCACATTTGTTCAGAGTATTCATTGCCCCTCTGTACCGGATTCCTCCCTCCAGTCCTCTCTTCCATGGCTCCAGTTGAGAAAAGAAGATACTTCTCACTCCAGTAACATCATGCTTGATCACGTGCTGTCTTTGGCAAAGGAATGTGGGCAGAATGATTTATGGAACTTCTGAGCAAAAATCTTCGGAGCCTCCTCTTTGCCCTCTGCCAGGAGGATGGCGTGCCCTTGACAGGAGCTGTTTCTTCAGCCTGGACCCCAGAATGAGGACCCGTGGAGCACAGCCACATTCAGCCTGCAAGAAGAGCAAGAACTATTTGTGTGGTTCTAAGACCCTGAGATTTGGGTGGTGTTCGTTACACAGCATAATTTATCAAAAGCTTCCTGATACAGGGGCCAAAGAAAAGAAGTAAGTGACCATGAATGGCTACTGAGATGTACGGGGCAGGATCGACTAGCACACAGCAAGCAGCGTAACCCAAGGCGCAAGAAATGCCAAATCCTTGAGAACAGAGTAAAGGTGTTCAATGCAGGAAGACACCGATCAATTCTTGCATCTTATGCACAGGTGGCTATGGAAGCATCTGCCATAGCTGAATTTATAAATATTTTTCTTGGTCATTTGAAAAATAAAAGTGTGTCTTACAATCCGTGTTATCTTAGAATCCATGAAGCACAGTAACCAGTTCTACTCTGAAGCTCTTGTTCGGTTTGGGAGACCCCGTCCCATTTCACTTGCTGAATCACTTGTGTTCATTTCTCAGTGTTTCAGTTTAAAAATCTGTTAAAGGATTTGTTCATTTCAAGGCAACTTAATGAAGAAAAGATCTCTGTATATATATCCTTCAAACGTGGAATAAATCGTGCCCTTTTAAAAGCAAAAGTCCAACTGTTCCTGGAGGGGAAGATCTAAAGCCTCCCGTGGTCCCCTTGCTTTTGAAGTTCTTTTTTTGTGTATCAAGTGCCTGGAGAATTTGATCTTTCTATCAAACGCCTCTCCCAGGGTCCTGGCTCTGGCACTTTTTCTCCTTTGGATGACAATTCTTTTAAAACAATGGATAAGTTATTCTGGGCTGGGGGGTGGGTGTGGAACCAGGCAGTGGTAGCTACCAACTCAATTCTGTTGTATTTGCTTTGGAGGTGGGTAAGCAGGAGGGGACAGGTATTATCTTCAGGAAACTATAATACAAATAAGCACTGGAGACTTGGGGTGCACAGGCACGTCTGTAAATGTATGCATTTTCCAAATGTAGTTCTTATTCTGTGGGCTGGGAAGGCAATAACTAATTTGAGAACATGCTTCTATTTTTTCTCTCTCTCTTAAGTTTGTCTCTATATGATAAAGAAAAATCACACGAATAATTTATTGTTTTAGAATAAAAACATTTTCCATATTTCACTTCCACCCTCCCATCTGTATTTTTTTTTTAATTTCCCATCTAATCGCTTCTAATGAGTTTACTTTTGTTCAGCTGGCGGCGACCCGTGTGCTATCAGGACTCCAGCCTTCTCTGCGATGAGCGGCCAGTCAAACAGAACTGTAACGACATTTCCCTTTGCCTTTCTATCTCCGCCTTTATCCCCATTTTTTATGAAGGAGACAAAGATCTTAATAGAAGTGCTTCTGCTCTCACACACCTGCTGGAAACTCTCTAAACTCCAAGAATTATCTTTCAAGGATTTTTAGGTCAAAGATAAGAGTCGGCCAGACTTAGCGAGTGACAGCAAAATGACTGGATGCTAGCAGGGATTACCTGGTGGCTCTGAGCCGTATTTGCAAAGCACGGTGGAAGCCATGGACAGAGGCGATTCCCGCCCCCACGGCTTGACTTGCACAAGTCGATGCAGTCAGTCATTCGTAAGCTGCTTACTGGGCGAAGAGTCAAAGGAAGTTCCAAAAATCAACTGGTGTGTCTGGACACTGCAAATAGCCGATTTAGATTAGGCAGGCAGAGAACTCGAGTGCAAGCCTGCAGATTTGCACTGGACGCGCATGTGCCTGTCTGCGTGATCCTTCAACAAGAAATTGCCAAGCTCTCGGATGTTGCTTAGTTTATTTGCAGCGCAAAGGGGCAGAAGGAGAGGATCTCTTAGGTTTCTTTGAACGTGGACCACCCCCTGGTTCTGCCATAACCTCACTCTGAGTGGCTGTCGATGGCCCTCAGCAGGCTTGCAGTACACCCAGCCCTGCAAAATCGCCTGGATTGTGCCACATTAAGCTCGACAGTGTGCATAAAGCATCTGCCACTCTGGTGCTGTTGGTCAAATTGTTGTCATTCTACAAAGCCTAATTCAGAGTGCCTTGAGATTGCTGGAAACCGTGGATAAGAGTTCCATCCGTAAACACATGCCGTGTGGCAGAAGTTCGTCCTTGCCTTGACACCATCCACTCAAGTGAAGACACTCTCCGGGGCTTCTCTTTCAGAGTTGGTTGTTTTTTAAAGAGTTTTGACAGTGTTTCTTGCAAAGTAGCTAGGAAGAAGTGGCTCAGGGTTGCTTAGCATGGGAGATATTAGGATCTTAATTGTCTGTGAAGACAGTCAAGGAATAAATGAGCAGCTTCTGATATTGTTGAAGAGTCACTGCCATTTGGCTAGTGAGCTTGCAAGGGATTGATCAGTGAGGTCAGCAAGCGTTCGCAGCCCTGTGTTATGGCGTTTCCATCTTCCAAAAGGAAAGGAGTTCTTTGAGGGGACCACTTGTAGAAATTAAATATCTTTCATTTCTTTCAGACTGAAAAAGAAGCCTACTAAGATGCTTTTCTGTTACTTGGTTTTTAAAAATGAGGACAAAGAGAAGGAGGGAGACACATTTATAAATGCCATGTAAGGTCAATTTGTTCTATGACTATTTTAGCCTTCTTTTTTCATAATGTTTTCCTTTAAGCTTTTGGGCATTATCATCTATAAAGCAAATTTTCTGTTACATGGATCTGACTGGCAGACTGTATATTTCTTAATTCTACATTTCGTGAGCGTGGACTGTGGCCTGATGTCTTCTCACAGCCATTTGTTGACTGTCTGACGTGCCAGCCGCCTGGCTAGGAATGGAACCCAAATGAGTGGGCAGCACCTGGTGTTCACTGAGGTCAAGTCAGGAAACTTGCACCCAAACATATGTAAAAATGCTCTATGGTGAGTGCACACCATGTGGGATCACGAGCGAGCTTTACTGCGGGGAACCACTTGGGTCGAATCATCAAGGATGAGCAGGACTTGTTGAGAGAAAGATTTTCTAGAGAGAGGTAAATATTTGCGAAGCACCAGAGGAGAGAAATGATGTGGCCTGTGTGGAGAAAGTACATTACCTTTCAGCTGTGGCCAGAAAGTTCAGGCAAGGATGGGAGATAAGGTTGGAGAGCAAGGCCAGGGTCAGATCATAGGAGATCCCGTTTCCCAGTGAAGGAGGTTCTTGGTCCTTAATTTTATCTTACTTCACAAATAGCACTTCCGATTTTTAGCAATTTTAATGCTCTTCCCTCGAATCTTTGAGATGTGTAGGTCTCAGATTCTGCTGCACATTACAGTAACTTGAGATCTTTATAGAATCTCCATGCTCAGCTACACCCTGCACCAATTAAATCAATTCACTGAAACCCAAGCATCAGCACCTTTAAGCATCCCAAATGGTTACATATTCAGCCCATTTTGAGAACCACGCTATTGTCTGTGCTATTTTAGGTCAATTTTAGGTACCACTGGCTCACGTTTGAAATTCACATCCCTTCCTTCTTGTGATGGTACTTGGTCACTTGGTGCACCAAATGTGACAGAATCTATGTCAAAGTCACATACGACTTTATAGGCCATCAAGGAAACACATACTTCAGGGGAACTTTCATATGGCATCTTTGCCAACAGCTTCCACCTCCCCCACTTCCTGATGGCTTCCTGCCCGGCCACGTGTGAGTTGCTGTTTGTCGTCTGCTCCTAGAGCAGATCATTTATGTGTAATGCATCAGCCTCTGTAGTCACTGATTTTAAATAAGCAAAGGAGAATTGGAACTGTTCTCTGCAGTGTGGCAGGGTTGTAGAATGCTAAATCCTTTTATTTGTTTTCTTTTTAGGGCAAAAAGGCAGAGCAGCTTCATTACTTTGTCTATTTTCAACAGTTGTGTAATTTTGGAGGGCGGGTTTGGGATCCAGCAAAACTAGACTCTCTGTCTAGCAAATGAGATGGTGTTTAAGCTCTGAAGCCTGAAGGGCTGGAGAGTGATGGGCATGAGAGAGAAGTACAAGGGGACTGGGGTCCCACGCTGACCACTAGGCAGTGTGCCCAAACCCTCGTCTGTATGAATCGCGCCCCCCAAGTCTCCAGGTAGAGAGTTTGTTCTCATTGGGCTGGAAAGGTAACCAAAGGTAACGGCTTACGTAGAATGTTAAATATAGTCCCTGGGACCCTAAAATGTCCATATCCCTCTGAAGCAGGAATGAGATTATGAAAATGGCACCAATGCTATTAGAGTTTGAGCTGATGTTTCTGAAAATGCTTCACAAAGACACATGTTTATCCAATGGCCATCATATCTCCGGCACTGTACTAACCTTGGCTTGTAAACAAAGTGCCAGGAAGAGAGAAACCCTACCCCTGAGTTTCTTAAGATAATCACTGTTCATGTTTGAGTGAGCCCCCGCTGCAGAGGATATAATACAATCATTAAAAATAGTGCTTCAGAGCCTTGTAAGATGGCTCAGCATGACTTCCACCAGATGTTACTGTGTGAGAAAAGCGAGATTCAGAAAAGGCACATAAAATGAATGATTCTATTTTTGTGAACCTGTGACAAAAACCTCCCCTGAAGATGCACATTTACACAATGAGCATCTGAACACATAGGTGGGTGAGGGGACACATGAGGGAGGAGACGGGGTGGCTGCCATGTGAAAATGGTGTGTGGGATAAAGTCTCATGCGGGCGAATTTCTGTGATATGTTTTCATAAAGAGATGCATTCCATTTTCTTTTTTCTGGTGCAAGATATATACCTTCTTGAATTTAACATAAGATATTTCTCAGGCTTTAATTCTGTTATCTTGAGTCCTAAACCCCAGTACCTCAGAATTTTTTTTTAGATCTTATTTAGAAACAGTCTCATTGTAGAGATAATTAGTTGAGATGAGGTGATGCTGGGTTGGGGGTCCCCTAAACCAACATGTTTAGCACCCTTACATGACAATGGCCACATGAAGGCGTAGAGACACAGGGAAAGACCGGGCAAAGACAGGTAGTGGTTGAAGCAACGTTGCCCCAAGCCGAGGACCACCAAGGATGGCTGGCAGCTGCCAGAAGCTGGAAGAGTCAAGAGCACATAGAGCCTCCTGTTGTGTTTGGAGGGGGTGGCCCTGCTGGCACTTTGATTTTGAGCCTCCGGCCTCCAGAACTAGGGGCCAACACATTTCTGCTATAAAGCCTGAACCTTTCTACTCCAATTGGCTTCTTGGGGCTGGCTGGGGTTTGGGTTTGGGGCCTTTTCATGAATGCAAGCAGAAGGCTGGGCCCTGCGCCGCCCTCACCCCGGGTCACCCTCACGGCTGCCTTTCCTTCTTTCTCTCTGGCCTGTGTTGAATGCTGACTACGTGTGTGCTGGGCACGTGCCCAGGCATCATGCCAGCTATGGGGACACAGCACATGACCAGGCTTGAGACAAGTGTCCTGGCACATGGACCTTTGGGAGACCCAAGAACTGTGGAATGTCACAGGCCTGCGGGAGAACCCAGGGGGTCTCCAGAGGGTTCTACATACACAGATCAAGGACTGGTGCTGGCCTGGGGATTTGGGGGCTCTTTTTACCTCAGAGGAACCCACAAAGACCAGAAGTAAGTGCCCTGCTAGCTTGGTTGGATGCTCAGAGTCAAAATTATATGGACTGTGCTGTGTCTATGGCTCAAGGAGTAGGGTGCTGGCCCCATATGCTGGAGGTGGCTGGTTCAAACCAAAAACTGCAAAAAAAAAAAAAAGTATATGGATTTGTGGACAATTAAGAGCTAATAGTTGTGGTAAACCCTTACATGGCACACGATGTTCAGTACCATCCAATAATCTGCAAGTTTATCCACTTATTTTAACCTCACCACATCCTAATTCTATAGATATGTTAATGTGGCCTTTTTTTTTTTTCTGATGGAAAACTGTAGCACAGGGAGGTTAAGTCACTTACCCAAGGTCACACAGCCCATAACAGACGCCTCTAGGATTTGAATCCAGGCAGCCTGGCTCTGGAGGTTGGGCTCATAGCACAAGGCCACTCTATCTTCAAGACCTCTGGACACTCCAGCGCTAAGTGAGTCTCCATTCTGAATACTTCACATTCACCAGCTCCTTAATTATGCAGGAATTCTTTCATAATATGAGCATGTAAAATGTGATTTGTCTTGGCTATACATATTTGTTTCTGAGATAATAACATATAGTTTGGGTGTTCATGCTCTAAATTGCTAGAAATAACCAAGAGAAAAATTGCAATAATCTTATTTCATTAAAGAGGCACGGGATTCTTGTCCTCTAGAGGAGACGGCTGAAAATCCCACTTGGTGATTTGCAGTGTGGCTGTGAAAGAGTCCCAGCAGGCCCAAAGTGCTTAACAGAACCCCAGCCCCGGGGACTAAGCATAGATGGACATACTCCTGAGGCCGTCTGATTCTGGAAGGCCAGCCCTTTGGCAGGGGCCCCTCCAGACCACCCCCTGCATCAGGCAAACTGACCAGATGCTATTAGGACCAGCTCCCTTTCCGAGGGCCAGCTTGTCCTGTTGACGTTACTGCCTTTCTTAATAGCTAAGGAGTTGAAGTAGAATCACTGAGATTATCTTTCCAGATGCCTGCGTGAGATGATTTAAGTACATGAGGAGAGACACAATGTTGTAATGATTCTTTTAGGTAAAGGGGAACTAGGCTATGCAAGCATTTAAATGGCTGGATTTAAAAGTTAATGAAGTATTCAAAAGCCAATAGAGTAAGGCAAGGAGAAGGCAATGGGGCTGCAGAGATTTGATGAAGACAGGAGACAGGCTCCTTCTGCAGCCACGGGGGAGGAGAGGACAGAGATGTCTGCAAACCACACCAACGCCTGCCGTTTGTCAACTCCAGCAACACCCACTAAACAGCCAGGACATTGGCCTCCCTCTCGCTCATGAATTTCTATCCTCCCTAGCTGTCCTCATTCCGAGAGGTTTTCCTGGTGTTTACTGCAGCTTGTAAAATGTTAGCCCTTTAGCCCCATGGTTTCCAGATAAGAATCATTCTGTCTTTCCCCAAAGCATGTTTTTTATAAAGAGGATTGTTTTTTTTTTTTTCATTTGACAGTGCAACATTTAGTTCTACCATTAGAAAGAAAAGAATGTGCTATTGCCTTTAAAAGTGTTTTTAAATTACAGATGAGGTAGACTTGAATTCCATATGCACAATGCTTGGCCTCTGGTTAGTGTACCCACCAGTGATGGAATGACAGGGTCCTGGGGGCTAATGACATGCAGCTAGCCACTGGAGGCAAAGGTCTAAAGTGATCCCCAGCCTGATTGGAGGGGGGGTGGTCTCCTTCTGACTTGCCCTGAGGCTCAAAGTTTCCAGATCAAGCAAAGTAAGATCAGGGCTTACTGTGTGAGTGGGACCCCCTCTCCCTACTGCCCATGCAGGATGGCCAGGCAGGAGAAATCGGTTTGGTATGAGCATCAGGTGTTAAAGGGCAAAGGGCAGAGTCATCTGCAAACTGCATACTGTGGTGTTGAAAATGGAGTGCTCCTTTCAGAATCCCAGGCAGAGGGAACATTCAAGGCCCTGAGCAGTGTCTATTGTGTTATGGAAAGATGGGGAGGCTGGTGTGGTCGGGGTGGTCCACACACAGGGCAGCATGGATGACTAGGTCAGTGAGGAATAGGGGGCAGCTCATGTAAGGCCTGGTTGGCGTGGCAAGGACTGTGGCTTTCATTCTGAGTGAAGGTGGAGATGCAGTGTGGTCTAGGCCAAGAAATGACCTGTCTAAGGTTACACAGTAGGAGGATCACTTGCATTGCTGTGTTAGATCGCATCCTCCCAAGCCAGGGCAGAGGCAGTTTTGGAGCCTACGGCAGAAGTCCAAGCAAGAGATGGGGATGGGGCCAAAGATGGGAGCAGGGACAGGAGTGAAATTGTGGAGACCACAGAATGTAATTGTGAGAGAAAATAAGGATGATTCAGAGGCTTTAAGACATGAAGACAGGACGATAAATTTGTTACCAAGTAAGAGGGAGAAGTCTGAAAATAAATTTCAACTTTAAAGATTGTGTTGGATTTCTAAGTAGAGATATTGAGTGAATAAGCAAATACTCAGAACAACTTGGACTGAAAATATGAACTGGGGTCAGGGTACATGGATAGTTTGATGGTTAGTTTTATGTATCAACTTTGCTACACTATGTATGTGTGTGTGTGTGTGTATATAAAATGCATAATACATACAACTTCACTACACTATGTATGTGTGTGTGTATATAAAATACATAAATATATTATGTATGAAGAGAGATATTTTTAAAAATTAGCTCACTCAATTGTGGATGCTGGCAAGTTGGAATGCATACAGCAAGCTGGTAGACTGGAAACTCAGGCAGGAATTGATGCTGTAGTCTTGAGCAGCTTGCTTTATTATCTGGGAAACCTCAGTTTTTTCTCTTAAGGGTTTCAATTGACTGGGTGGATCCCACTCATGTAATTAAAGGTAATACCCTTTACCTAAAGCTACCAGATTTTAAATGTCAACAATATCTACAAAAATACCTAGAGTGGTGTTTGATTAAATAATTATGTACTATAGCCTAAACTATACATGTAATATCCTATTGGTTCTATTTTTTTTGAGAACCTTGACTAACATACATGTTAGTAAAGCTATGAAACTGTCTGGATTTTCTTTTCTTTTCTTTTTTTTTTTTTTTGAAACGGAGCCTCAAGCTATCCCCCTGGGTAGAGTGCCATGGCATCATAGCTCATAACAACCTCCAACTCCTGGGCTCAAGCGAGTCTCCTGCCTCCACCTCCCAAGCAGCTGGGACCACAGGTGCCCACTACAACGCCCGGCCATTTTTTGGTTGCAGCCATCATTGTTGTTTGGCAGGCCCGGGCTGGGGATTTGAACCCTCCACCTTAGGTGTACGTGGCTGACGCCTTAGCCAATTGAGCCACAGGCGCCGAGCCCTGTCTGGATTTTCTAAGGGAGTGGGTACACTTAGGGGAGAAAGGAGAACTGCTTCTCCTTGCATTCTAATGTTGGTGCACAAGGATGTGGAGATGGAAAAGGAGCGGCCAATGAAGCAGCAGAGACACTTGC